>JAHWFP010089488.1:2584-20264 GCA_023313725.1 Lithobius niger
CCCCCCTCCACAAGTACTTTAACCGTAACGTCCTTTATCCTAAGTGAAAGAATTATCTTCTCGTAGTATGTTTGTGTAATACGCCATTGTGGAAAGACAGAGCAATGACAAGTCATCGAGTTAAAATGGTGCCATCAACAGCCACATTTCAATTAAACTCGCCAGATTTACTTTCAATCTTTCGTAAGATATTTTTTTCTAAAGAGTATAGAATCTTTTTAGAAACTTTGTAGAACTTCTGTAGAACTATGCAGAATTGTTTCTGTAGAATCTCCATAGAGACCATCAGAATGTTACAAAACTGTTTACGGCTGTATAAAAACTCTTTAGAGCTTTATAGAATTAAACATAACATGTAGCTTTATTTTTTATGCAATTTGTTATAAAATGCGTAGGGCCTGCATTTTAAAGACCTAATATTTTAAAGACCGAATCTCTTATATGGAGTTCATTTGCTTGTATGCGGACTTCATTAGCTTGGATTAATTAATCCAAGCTAATGAAGTCCGCATACAAGCAAATGAACTCCATATAAGAGCTTTTCTTTTTCGTTCATGAAGGTGTACATAAGCATCCAAATATGGTAGGGCAAAAAGGTTACAGTGCTAGTCTATAGTGTCCGCATCCTATCGTGAGTTCACCCCTGAACGAACACAGATAATCAATTGCATGTTTATGGTAGGAGAGTGCCTTGTTGATATCCAAGACCGTTACAAAAACAATGGCAGCCGTCAATTAAAGCCGTCCCCTCCAGGAAGATATAGCCGCTCATAAAATAACTGTAGGACTCAAGATACGCCGCGCACACAATATAATTCTGTAAAAAAAAATAACTTAAATTCTATTCTTGGGATTTTTAACAAGCTTTCGCACGGTGGTCCATGTGCAACAATGCTAACTACCAAAGTTACATGTTTCCTTACCATGAGATGGTGCCGCGGAAATAATTTTAAGAAGTTCCAATTTAAGTTGAATCTTGGGGCATGAAGCCTTACATTCCACCGATTCTCCCGTGTAGTTTTTAAAACGACATCTACTGAAGTTAAAAGTTGTTAAAAGTTGGTACGGTGTTCTCCATTAGAAAAATCACAGTACACCTTAAAAATTATGCTCACTTTATGCTGCCATGCATGCTTGTCACGTCACTTTTGTCTGGGGTCGAGGAAGCCAGATTTGTGTTAGGATTGCTTTTGTCAGACTATATGATTGCATAAGAAGTGGTAATAGCTGATAAGCAGTAAACCAAGCACCAAGGCAATTGATATAATGAAAGGCTTAAATTTGAAAACTTTACAGTCGCTCTTTTGTCCTACTTCAGTAGAGTGGGCGTTCTCCCTGAACAAGTATAAAATGGCTCACCTGGCAAAGGGACACCACAGGGAAGGATGGACACGACACTAAACACAACTTATATTACATATACATATAATAAATATATTGTTATACTTTCAGGATGAAGAGGTGAGAAAATTATGTGCAAATAGAGTCTGGAGTTCGCTCGCTGAGTTGCGGCGTTAATAGTCCAGTACCTGCCATGTGGTCCCGTTTGCAAAATGGAGTTGAGAGAATTTCTCACTGCCACTTAGTCAATGGGTCCCTAGACATGAAAAATCACAGAGGTGCTTTTCGGCCATAGTGCCTCGAAAGGCGCTATGGCCAAATCCAATATGGCCACCGTCGGCATTATGAAAATTCTACTTTTTTCGATTTTTTAGGCATATTCACATGTGATAACTATAATTATACTGAATTTGGCATGAAGAATTCATTTCTGATGTTGTTTTCACCATTCGGGCTCATCTTTTCCTGCAAGGGTTATGGTCAAGATCATTTTGTTTTATTGACAGATTCAGTTATAACTAAATTCACACCATACGCCAACTTTACACCATTAGCGGTAAATCTATTTTTTGTTGCTGCTCTTTACTGTGACTGAGACACACAAATTGAGTTTGTTATTACATATTACTAAAATGATTGCCGTAAATCACCTATTAAACGCCCATGGATTTCTAAAATTATTTCGATAAAAAAAAAGGGGTGGGCATTAAAAAAGCTACAATTACATTTTGGAATATTACTAATGTCCAGGGAGGGAGTTTAGGCCCAAATCCATCGTGGTTAAAGTTGACCATTCACGTCCGTGATCAGGGTTCAGTCCAGCATTCACACAACTTAGTATATTAGATCGTCCTTCATCGAAATTACAACATTATTCACAGTTTAAACTAATTTATTACGAAATTATTACGTAACAAACGTCAATGTTTTCGTTCTAGATCAGTTTGGTTGGACCCGAGCTAAATGGCCATCAGACTCAGGAACCTGCATCTAGTCCAGCAGCTCCCAAGCAGCTCTAGATTAATGCAGCCCGGTTGCAAGTTCTTGAGACTACTGGCCATGTAGCACGACACCACGAAACTTGACAGCTACGAAAACATCTTGTTTGTCCATTCTCCATGCTCTCCGCAAGGTCCATTCTCCATGCTCCCCGCATGCCACACGCACGTCCCTAAGCCTGTTCACCAATGACGCCTGCATGGTAGACGCCCATTAATTAGTAATGTAAGGTGTTTTTTATTCTTTTATTTCTCTGATGATGGTGTCGCCCGTTAATTTTATTGACACCGAAATATAAGCTTTTTATTACCATTTTCGCCTGTGCTACTGGCTCCGTTTCCACTTCTTACATTAGTGCACATACCATTTTCGTAATCTTGTTTGATTCTAACAATGGTTTGTTTTGTAATAATTTCGAAGTAAATTAGTTTAAAGTATGAATTATGTTGTAATTTGGAGGAGGGACGATCTAATAAACTAAAATTGTAAATAATTGAGAACGAAAGGCTTGGATTTTAGCTAGACTGAATCCATATCACGCATGCCAATGACCAAACTTTCCGTGGTTACAAGCAATCTCCTGTGAAGCACGTTGGATTAAATGTTGATTTCGTTAATCCACGCCACTGAGGACGCTACTGACAGACATTGCCTCACAAACGTTCAGAGTATGCGCAAATCAAACTTTAATGGCAGTGTGGAGGGTGTGTTTGCCTGTGATATCTATTTGGATGAGACAAAAAAGTTCAAGGATGTGTTTCTCTGCATGGGCCCTTTCCATTGAACCCGTGTTCTACACCGGTTCCAGGGAAAACTTCTCTGAGGTTCTGGCCCAGATGATGCACTGATCGAGTGTGCAGTGTTCGGACCTGGTGTGATAGTCAGTGTTAAACGGCAGCCATTCTATCTGGGCTCTCACTGGTATACTGATTGTGAATGATCTGATACGTTCGCTCCAGTAGAAAATATTCTGGAATAATAATTACAGGGCTGCATATCCACTGCTGGTGCAGTTGAAGGTGTTGCAAATTAAACTTAATGAAAATCAACATTGTCCAGAATAGTTTCAGGCCCTGATTGGACAAGTGGAGGAATTGCATCAGGACTTTCGGAATTTGAGAAGGAGTGCGAGGCCAAGTCTGAGCTCTACCAATTCTTTGGAGTTTGGCTGCAGTTAGTCACCATCATCAAAAATTATGTAGTATCCGAGAGAGAGGGGAAACTGGCATCTATTTGCAGCTACTGTCGAGAATTCTATGCCAATCTTTGCAGAATGTGGCTGCATCAACTACCCATGTTGTGGTTCTTGGTTTCTTGAACAAATCAAAATGCTGGAGTTCATACATCCTGAGCTCTACTGAAACTTCTCTGTGGGCCAGTGGGTTGTTCAGGATTGCCCCAGAATGGTTCTGTGCTATCAGAGGTCATATGAAGGTCGAGCAGACCATCCAGCGAGTGTCCAAGGGTCATGGAGGTACTATATAGCGGGAGCTACGCGTAATGCCAGTGGTGTAAAAAAAATACGGATGCAAATCTATTTACGTTGCCTTTTGGCAATCGAGCCCAATTGGCTTTCTGTCCCGTTTATGCCAGTGGTGTGGCAGAATTCGAGCTCATGTTCCACGAGATTGGGTCTATCACTAGTCTCCTCAACTTTGTCACCTCTTACCACCCATGAACCACACAGAATGCCATCTGCAACATGCATTGAGAAGTACTCGTCGTCACACATTTAACTACAACGTGTCTAAGCTGTTAGACTTTGTGCAGAATCCATACTCAGTGATAGGCAATGTACCCGTGCCACTACACAACCTGCACACAAAGCTGACTGTTGACCGTAAGGTGGTTCCACGCTTGCTCAAGTTTCATGAGAATGGTCAGAATACTTACCACTCATACAAACAGGAAAGATTGGTTGAGAAAACCAAGAAAATAAGCAAGACCATTTCCAAGTCAAAATTGCGAAGGTTACCAACCAACCTCAGAAGACACCATCAAACATCGAGATGGTGAAGAACGAACTCTCATCCAAGGAAATGGCAGAGGCCCAAAGGAACATGGACATTGCTAAGGAGCGGCGCATGGACCTCAAGCAGATACTTACTCACAATGTGCTCTCAGCATCCCCACTGTTCGATGGTGATCTCCCCACTCACACCACGAAGTTAGTACTTATTGGCGAGATTTAACCTAAACTTTACGTCACCTAGTGTGGTCCAGACTTTCCACTTATGTTGTAGTCAACTTTATGTCTAAAATGTAGCAGATGCCACTAGCCCAATTCTCTAATGTGAATATGGTCATCGACGCCATCTTAACCTCAGCTTCACGTATCTGGGAATGTATACAGTTCATTTATCTCGTACTTGATTCCTACATTAAGATCTCACTTAAGGAGGGGAGTGCATGCATCATACTGACTCATCAATAGGCATTGATATTATGAGCATAAACAGAGAAATGCCCATCCCTCAGCAACTTAAGTTCTGGGCTTCTCAGGAAAACAAGTGTAATCTCCAGCCCCTGGTTTGAGATATTGTGTGCAATCGGAATATGGCAATGCCATATTGTTGCTAAGTGTCTTGTTTCTAATGATGAAGTGCTTCCAGCAAGAGTCTGGTGAGATACCTGACCTGTTGAACTGGATCGAGGAGGCAGATGTCCAGCTGATGGTGCACGTACAGTAAGCTGTTCGTGTGAAACAGGGCAAGAGAGTTATCATAGTAGCCAATGACACGGACACTTTTGTATTAGCGCTACACTACACACACACCATACCTCCAAACTCAGGAGTTGCAGGAGATGCAGCAGCAGTATGGCACTGGTGAAAAGAGACGCATGCTTCCACTGCATCAAGCAGTTTCTCAACTTGGATACTGGCCAAAGCAGTGGCCAGGGCACACTGACCGGAGATGAATGCATGAGTAAGGTACGGACAAAGCACGCAGCTATGACCTATGACCCAGAACAGTATATGACAAACTTTGGAGAGACAGACACTTTGTTAAAGCAAGATGCAGCTATTTGGTACGTGTCTGGGCAGGGGTCAGGCCAACTACTACCTCTGAGACGTTCGACCAGCTTAGAGTAGAAAACTATATCCGTGCCAGTTTTGAAACTGATGCTCTCCCTCCTACAAGTAGTGAGATCAGATGCCACATCTAACGAGGAGCATTTATGGTCCACAGGATGTGTCGCCTGCTCACGCTAGACAATGAATGTGATGCTAGACTAAATCCATTGGAGCATGGATGGGAAGCACACTTTGATGCACTGCTCCCATCAAAATGCCTGAAGCTCTACCACGGAGTGTGCTCAAAACACTAAACACTGTGGGTGCAGTTCTCCTGGAGTTCTGTGCATCATACTCTGCCATGGAAAGAGTTATAACTCGTCCTGCACAAATCCACAATAGAAAGACTAAATTGCATGCACACATTGAAGACATTCTTATTTGAAAATGTTGAAAACATTCTTAATTGAGTTATTCAGAAATGACAATACAATATATGAGCAGCAATATAAATCCAGTGAATAAATACAAATTTCAGTATTGCATTATAGGTGTCGTAATTATTTGACCTATTAACACCTGTTTTCTACCACTCGGTGACCTTGACCATGACCTTAGCAGGACAAGGTGACCCCGTGTAGAGATTCGGGGGGAGTGGGCGGCCCTAACGTGATGAAACTAGAGTGTGTGGGAGATGGTTCAGTGTGTGGAAATCAATAATAAAGAAGAGATTTGGCTGGGTTGAATATTGGATGGTTCATTACTGCTGGATGTTATACATAGCCTTGCCTGCCACGACTTAAGCCAAACAGTTCTTAATTACTGACAATGTGATGGTAAAAATACAATGATTTGCTGGGACATGAAAACTTAAATGTGTGGGGAAATTGGGGGAGGAAAAGGAATAAATTTCTAATAGTAAGGCCAAAGATTACTCACGGGAAGTTTAGGGTGGAATGCTGGTTTGGAATGAATCATAATATTTGATTACTTAAAATTAACAATATGTTGGCAAGGCTGAGCGCATGCTTAACAATTGGTTTGAACTCGGCATGCACAACAATACAGTGAATTGAATTTCAATAATAGAGGCAGGGCACACTTAAGATCGTCATCCAGGCTCAGCTCAAGGGAATCAAGATGCTGGGTCAACAGTCCCAGCATCAGTTCGTCCAATATTGACGTTAACAGGAGCTGAGGCAGGATGAGTCACTACAGAATGCCCCCCTCCCTGAGACAAAAGTGCAGCAGCTCCGTATGATGCTGATGTTTTCTTTAACCTTGTGTATTGCCAACTTGAACTTTGATAATGTCGAACAGGCTCAGGACCCAAAAATAATGACATGAAAAAAAGAAAATACATAATATTACACTTAATAAATCGATCCCGGTTAAAGGAAACGGAATGGTTTACAAAAGCTTTAACTTATTAGTTGCCCAGCCCTAAATGTGGCGAGGGACAACTGTAAGACCTTACAACTAAACTTACAATCTAATTCCGTTCCACCTAGATCCCGGTAAATATTGGTACGGAGAGATCCTTCCCAACATCTAGAATTTTTAATAAATCAGACAGCGTTTATATTGAGGTTGTCAAACAGCCAGTGAGTTTAAGGGTTGACGGACATTTTTTATTTAAAATAGTGACTTGAGTTATTATGATACTCGTTAATGCACACGTCCGTCACGACTCAAAGTTCAGTGCTAAATGCAAAGACAAAGGTCGACCAAATAAGCTGGCTGCTGAGCCCAAACGCGTCTTAGTAAGAAATACTTTAAAAAGTATCAAGTATAATTTAAAAAGTAATATCTTCAATTAAATTAGATTGAAGGAGAAAAAAAAAAAAAAAGTCTGTCAAAGGTTCGGTTTTACCTGAGTAAATTAATGCTGATAAAAATAAGCGCTGGTTCAAGTCAAGCATTTAATGAAAACGTTAGGATATGTTTAAAACTGAATTAAATTCTCTTCAACGATCATCATATTAATGACAAGAAATAATGATGCAATTACAAAATAACTATGTTTGATTCGCATACTTAAAATAGCAGTCGCTAACTATTTACAAGAATATCGTGTGCAATCCAGATTATAAGTATATACACTCATGGATAGCAATGTTGCTAAGCAACAGCCTCGCGCTCATGTGAGAGCATTGTTGATGTCAACGCGTTCGTTCTATGAGCAGGGAGATGTAGCTGATTTGAATTACACGAAGATAAAGTGCCCGCCCGTTTTGTTTGCTTATTTTCAGGTAAGTAGGCGTTATCAATTACTTTGGAAGGTTGAAATTAACTTATTAATGTTCATAGTTTTAAGTCATGCAACGATTAAGACACGATTGCTTTATATCTTTTAGAAACTGGATGTCAAAAACAAGATTCCGAATGCAAAAAAAATAAGTGCGCTTATTCTCAAAGATGGCTGCTTCCAGGGCCGTCGGGATTTCTTCATACACAGTTTCGAGCGGCAATATACAACAGCTCAACAGGGGTGAACAGAGTTAATGCATCAAATTAAAATTCGTTAAATTGTTTGTTAATGAATGTTGAATGTGTGGATTGTATTTGTGTTCTTAAATACGAAATTTTATAGCCTACCAGGAAAAGAAAAAAAAGGGATGCATTAGCACGTTAGTAGTATAGGCAACATCAATAATTATTTTTAATGATCATGGTGCTTAACGCATTTTTTTTTTATTTTTTTGCGGTTGAGTGAAAAGGCGTTTTCGAAGGTAACCTGAGAAATTCGACCCGATTTTTAGGGGAGAAAGACACGAAACTGCAAAAAATTATTACGGAATAAAATTCGTAGTTAATTAAATTCAATTGCTGCGGCGTACAGTATCTTTTTTTTTTTTTTTAATACAAACTTCTTCGGAATAAGTGTCAACCAGATTACAATTGTTTTGTTGGTTCAATAAAAATATTTACATGTCGTATGCAAGTTAGAATATAATTAAAATCTAACCTAAATGTTAATTGCACAGTTTACTCACCTTGTTACTGCATTTTTGCACAATTTTTGCATGATACAGTAAAAAAAAAACAAAATAATTCTGTGGTTCTTTAGAAGTTTACAGTGGACAACCTGCCGAAGACCCAGGACTGGTAATTTTATAGCATCCAAACTTAAATTTGGGTTGGATTTATGGTGCTATAAACATTTTACAGTGCCCAAAAAAGTGTGATTACTTCGTAACGAAGTGGACGCATGTTTTTTTTTCTTTTTAATCACTGAAGATGGGACGAATGAAGATAAATTTAGATTTTAAACTTCAGGAGTGTATGAATATTTCCATGCGACAAGTGGTGGACAATATTTAAAATTGTAGTAAATCCAGAGTAGGAACTGTATCTTGTGGCTAGGGGTTGTACATGCGAGCGGCAGTTTAGGGTTTAGAGGACCAGGAAAGGTTCTCAGCTTTCTACAAATTTTCGGCGAAATTCTAGAAATTTCATGTTGAATAATCAACTCAAAATTATAAAACAGTGACATGGACATTGCACAAAAATTGTCCCAACACCACAACACTCGAATACTTTAACTTGCCAATGGGCCTAGGAAAGGATTGCTACAATTTGTGCATAACTAGGATGTTTAGTTAAATTATGCATGCAAACACTTGTCTAGCCTAGGTAAATAACTAACATTTCTTTTTTTAAAAATCGCATTTTGGGTTACAAACGTTGCAAATGTTGGATGATGATGGGCATACCCAAAAATTTGAGGTACAACAATCTTTGTAAAGTTTGAAGCGTTGTCCAAAATTAAACGTCTGCTGTTGTCAATGGCGTAACCAAGCAGTAAATCAACTTTTCATCATGAAACAAATCATTGGTTTTCAAGACTAGATAACATGACACTCTTAAGATTGGTAAACATTTTCTGCCTGTAAATAGTTTTAGCAGTTAACATTTTAAAATATAGCCTACAAAATTCTATTTTACAGACACTTCTTTTTTTTTTTTTTACAATCAAAGTGATACAAAAACAAAATTGCGTCCAGATTTGTTCATTCTGGTTACCCATTTAAAGAAGTGATATCTTGCATTCAAATTGTACAATCTTAGTTATTAAGCAAATTGCCATAGTTTTTGCATCAGAATTTATTGCGATTAAAATAAGATTTAAAATTCAATTATAAAAAGCTGTCCATTGGTGACTCGGGATAAATTAAGAAAACTACCGCGTAAAATAAAAAGTTTAAATCACTAAGGTTAGGGGAAAAAAATTGAATTTTGCACTTCTCTGCACTAAATGAGGTTAGTAAATTTTGCTAAAATCGCAAAATCACGCTTGGGTGGTGGAGGGTTTCTAGCGGGGCTTCTAGATCAAGTGCCTGTATCACCTAAGTGCTTACGGATCCGGCTTGGGCTTCCCCACTAAACTGCTGGTTAGGTTCGTGGTTCCACACTCAATGACTTCATTAGCTATACAGCCGCTTATCACTGGCACAGGCCGATGTCGGTAGAACCTTAAATACGGTTCCTCCTTTACAAACTGATGCGTTTGGTATCAACAGTTGACACACTCCTCCTGCTGCCAAATAGGTGATGGGTGATTTTAACCCGAACAGGGACCATTACTACTCTTCCCGGTACAAAAAGAAATCATAGGGGACCTACCTTCGTCCAAATTCAAAAACTTGAGTTATTCATTTTAGTAATTGGGTTTAATCAAAATGAGGGTTAATAGAGTACCTCACGATCTTGCTGCTACGGAGGCTATGCCTTGCAATCAAAAGGGTGATCCTATCTGTTATGGAAAGGGGGTCCAAAAAGAATACAGCTTTAAACTAACCGTCCAAAGTGACATTAGTAGCCAAACGAAAAATGGAGTTTAAATTGGTTACCTTGCGCGAGTTAACACTTAAGACCAAGGCGACTAAAAGAAGAAAAAAAAAATTACCTTGCGCGAGTTAACACTTAAGACCAATGTGAAAACAAAAAGTACCTTGCGCGAGTTAACACTTAAGACCAAGGTAAAAACAAAAAAGGCATTGCTTCCCAGCAAAAAAAAAAAAACTCCAGAATAAAGTTTTCCAAGTTAATAAACACAGATCTGATCAACGCGAGTTAACACTTTAGACTTGAAAGGTTCTGTGTCAAATTAAAACTACAACGGGTTTTTCACAATTTACAGCATTCGTTCATAGCAGTAAAATTGAGAAATGATACTGCCCTACTATCAAGTCTCCTCACTATGAATTAACCATAAATTGCCCGCATTTTCAACGGTTAGCATTAATACCATTTTCATCAAGCTAATTAGGTTCACTTAGCTGTAGCTTCTGGTGGGATCAAAAATTTACAAAAGGAATTGTGGGCTCTAAAGAAGTGACACAAATTTATACTGGTGTTTGACCAGGTCACTTGTAATGGATGAAAATCAAATTTTGAAAGCTAATGAACATAAAACATGCAAATGAGCTGAACGAAATAAAATAAAATAACGTTAACACAGTTTTTCCAAATCATTCAAATGAGTCACCAATCTAGATCTTGAAATGTTTCCCTTGGCAGTTAGACTGGCAATAAAAGGTAGAAATATCAGACAAATTGGCAACTTTTAAAACTGAAAGAGTCTGGAATTACAAAGTTAAGTGAATTCACCAGGTATTTCGTCAACAACAGGTCTCAAGTTTGAAATATGTTGGTAACCTTTCTGCAAAAGACCAGTTGAAACTTCGCGAACTCTATAAACTTGAGGAGAAATTTTCTCCGCAATTTCATATGGTTCTACAAATTTTCTTTGTAGTTTAGCCGCGAAATAACTATGCTTGTGTGATAGAAAATGACTTTTTACCCAAATTTTATCACCAACTTCGAATTCCAGAGGTTTAGGAATACGAGCATTTAGCTTAGCATATTCGTAAGCTCGATCAGAATGTCTAATCCGCCGTAATCTCTCCAAAGTTTTACGCAAATTACTAGTCAGTGTAGCAGCCCAAAGAGGTAGTGGCTGATCTAAAGTGTCTTGAATGGGAGGGTCTGTTCCTATATTTATCTCTCGGCCGAAATTTAAGAATGCTGGGGTGTAGCCAGTTCTCGAATCAACCGAGCTATTTATAGAAAGCATAAATAAAGGAAGTTTCTCGTCCCAGTCACGCGGGTTATCGCCGCAAAATTGTGCGATCATCCTACCAATTTTCTTACACTGTAGCTCTGCTGGGCTGTTAGACGCTGGATGGTAAAGGGTAGTAACTGATTGTTTAATACCAAAACGCCTGTAAAATTCCTTAGTAATTGAGCTCACCAGGGCGGCTCCATTATCACTCACCACGCGATGAGGTACCCCAAATATAGGGAAAACTTGATTAATTAACAGCGTGACAAGCATTTTCGTATCAAACTTTTTACATGGGTAACAAAGGAGATATCCGGTGAACAAATCTGTTACAACCAGTATATTGCGATTTTTACGCGGACTCTTGGTCATTGGCAGAGACTGCTTCCAATCTAAATGGATTGTGTGGAAAGGATGGTTCAAAGGAATGGTTTGTAGTCTACCAAGGGATCGTAAGCCATGGCCTTTATATTGTTGGCACAGATGGCATACCCGGACGAACCTATGGACCAATCTACTCATTCTTGGAAAGTAAAACAATTTCTGAATTCGTGCCAAAGTTTTTCTAGCACCGAAATGTCCTCCCGTAACCGTACTATGGTTAAGATCCAACACTTGCCTTTGTAAATTCCTGGGAAGAAATAGCTTTAGATTGGCTGACTCAAGGGGGTCATGCGCAAGGTCACAATATATTACACCTTGCTGGTCGTCATAGATGCAATTCGCTGAATATTTATCTACAAATCTCTGAATTGCGACCGAAGCAGCTTTCCAAGGTTTTCCCTGCAAAGCTAATGCTAACGTGTTCATGAATTCGTCTCTCCGAGTTTCAGCCGCTCTCATTTCAACCGTAATTTGAGCTATTTCAACATTGCAGTTAAAACAATCGTTGTTGAATACATAAAATGGTTTGCTGAAATTGGGAATATGTACTTCCGTGAGGGGCGGATTCATGCGATCCTCGTCGGGAGTGGTGACACCTTCAAACATCCGTGACAAACTATCCGCTGGAGCGTTTAGTCTACCGGGTTGGAAAACTAACTTAGCGTCCAATGACGACAAGAATACCAGCCATCGGGCTATGCGCCCTCTGTTGTTCTTCTTGACGTCCATTAAAGTTAAAGGGTAGTGGTCTGTCACGCACAGTATGTCACCGCCTTCCATGAGATGGCGCCACTTTTTGAGGCCAAAAACAACTGCTAGCATTTCTCGTTCAGAGCAATTATAACGAGCCTCGGCCGAAGACAGTTTACGTGATGCCATATCAACTGTAACAGCATGGTCATCGTTTGGTCCCTTTTGGCATAACAAACAACCAACACCAGAGGCGCTGGCATCTGAATACAAAATCCATTGCTTGGTAGGATCAGGATAAACTAAAATTGGAGCATCTAATAAACAACTCTTGATATTGTTAAATGCTTCATCCTCTCTGGGACCCCAAGACAAATGTTTTTGTTTGCTGTTTCGCAAGATGTCTGTCAATGCTGAAATCCTTTCAGCAAATCGAGGCACAAATCTGCGAAACCAACTTGCTAATCCTACAAATTTTCGTACTTCTTTCACGGTTTTTGGTGTTGGCCAAGCCTGTAAAATCTGTACTTTTGCAGGATTTGCTTTTACGCCATCGTCAGTGACCATATAACCTAAAACGAGTAGTTCCTTAACCACAAACTCTGATTTTTTAAAGTTGCCTGATAACCCTTCATTCACCATCATTGACAATGCTGCTTCCAGGCCAATCAGGTGCTCCTTCCAGAGCCTTGAACCGATTCCAAGATCATCAACATAATCGATGCATCCTAGGTGACGTATCGGTTCGACACATTGCGCCATTGCACGACAGAAATTGGCTCCGCTGTTCCTCATGCAAAATTGAGCGCGAAGAGGAAGGTATTGGCCCTCAGTAGTGACAAATGATCCTATTTTGCCCCGCTCAGGGTCTAAGGGCACGTGCCAATATGCCATAGTTAGGTCCAAATTACTGCGGTATTTACATTTGTCGTAACGTGCAATGAGTGTATCAATGAGTGGTAGTGGAAATGGGTCACGCTGCACGTTCCGGTTGAGGGGGACGTAATCCACCACCAAACGAGACGTTCCGTCCTTTTTCGGCACCAAAAATACGGGGCAGCAGTGTTCACTAAAACCAGGAACTATTACGCCTAGGTCAAGCATATTTTTAACATGCTCGGCAACCTTCTGTTTACCTAAATAGCTTAAAGGGTAGGGGTGGCAAGCTACAGGAGGGGCTCCGCGAGTATCTATCACCATGGGAGGGCAGTGTTTAAATTTTCCTACTCTTGTAGAAAATGCATGGCGATACGTTACTAACAAAACAAAAAGTTGTTCCTTTTGATCCGAGTCCAAAATGTCAATTTTATTCACTTTTTCACGGATCTCCTCCAGGGTGGGTTGTAGCTCTGCGTTGCCAACAATCGCACCTACAGTGGGAGGGAGCAAGCGCAAGGGGTTCCTACAGAGAGCATACACGTCGCCTTTGAATGGATGCCAAAACCAATAATTTCTGTTATAGTTTAAAATCATCCCTGACCAGGTCAGAAAATCCACACCTAAAATTAGTGGTTGGATGGCATCAGGCATCTCAATAAATGGGTAAACAAAAGAATGGGTTTTAATCTGAATGGGAATGATGAAAAACCCAGGGCAAATACCCCAGCGCCCATCAGCATATCTAACCCGATATTCCCGCTTTTTGAATTTGAAACCCAAATTAACCAAATCGTCGTGTAAGCCCTCGTGCACAAAACTAAGGCTTGATCCACTGTCCAAAAGTGCATCGGCAATTTCATCCCCGATTCGCACACCAACGTAGCCACAAGGGCTATTTTGGGGCTCCTCAGGACCCTTAACTATACGGGGAAGTCCAAGATAATCTATTTTTTTGGGACGCTCAGCCCTTATCCCTCTGGGTATTCGATGAGGGTCGTCAGGTAACTGGCCACCGTACCAATGATCTTGCGGCGACGGCACTGCAAAGCCAGATTGAAGTTGTCGCCTGATTATTTTGGGTAAGGGGGAGCATTTGGATTTAACCCCTGAGTTGTCTGTGAGAGCTGGCTCACATTAGTGTTGACAGTGTTTGAAGCCCAAGCTGGGCGAAGCTCAGGATGCTTCATCCAACAATTTTTAGCTAAATGCCCAGATTTAAAGCATTCATTACAAACTACTGCCTGTCCTCTGGCTTTGTCTAAACCAGAAAATAATGATTTAGGCTGAGTTTTAAGCTGCTGATCGTTCTGTTTAGTTTGAGCAGTGGCAACAGTTGCTGGTTGAGAACGAGTTAAATCTGCAACTAACTTGGGAATAGAAAAATTGCCTGCCCTAACAGCCTCAACTAATTGTTTAGTTTGTAAACAGGAACTTATGTCATGATTAGCAGTGTTATGCAACTGACAAAATTTTCTCTCTGTTGCAGGTGCCGCCGCTGCAGGTGAAGACACTACAGGGACCTGTACAGAATTGGCAGAACGGCGTTGGCAGAACGGCGTTTACAGACACGTTCGGGTTAGTCAAAGTAGGTATTGGTGCGTCAACGGATAAATTATGGCCAGTTTTTGAAGCTAAGTACGTTTTCATTCTTGTTGCGTAGTTGTAAAATTCGACCAAGTTTGAAAAATCCCTCTGACAAGCATAAGGTTGAAACCTTTCAGACAGATTTTCTTTGATGATTTCGATAAGTTCCTCAACAGAGTAACTATCATCAAGTTGTGAAGTAATTGCCTCACATCTTCGAAAAAAAGTCTGGAAATTTTCATTTGACCCCTGAACTGTCTGACGTAATGTTGCGACTAAACGCCTATTTTTAGAAGGATGGTGAAAGGTGTTTTTAAAAGCTGTACAAAATTCCCTGTAAGATGAAAAGGGTGGGTGCTGGTAAAACCATCTATAAGCTTCCTCTGTTAATGCTAAAGGAATGCAACAAGTTAAAAATTCCTCATCAGAATAACCTTTCACTTGCTTAATCTTAGACAGATCAGTCAGGAACACATATGCTGGAGTGGAAGATGCTAGCCCACTAAATTTAGGTAAATCTAAAGCCTTAACTTTAATGTCTATCCCTCTGTTCACAGGTGTAGCTGTAGAAAAAGGAACATTACCCAAATTCTGATCAGTGCAGGTTGGAAAATTTGGTGGATTGGAATCTGAAAAAGGCTGGTCTTGAACATGCAAAGGATAAGTTTGAAACTGAGTATAAGGTGGCAAAATTCGGTCAACTTTTAAAGGTTTAACCAAACTCTTATTTTTTTTACTAATGTGCAACTCCATTACAGCCTTTGACATTTTCTCAACCTGATCCAATTTATTTTCCAAAGCCTCATATCTATCCTTACAAGACTTAGAGCAAGAAACTCCTGAACTGGCTTTGCTACTGCAAGAACTCGAATGAGTCCTTAAAAGTTTAGGATTTGTTTTTAATTTAGAGCCGTTACGCACCTCTAAATCTAGATTAACTTTTGACTGGCCTGGCAACACATTAGACTGTAACTCAACTGATTCAACAAGTTGTTTAGGGATAGTATTCTTTGCTAAAGGAACCTTAACAGTTAAAGATTTACCTTTTGGTCTACTATTTTCAATCATTTGTGACTGGGAATCACTAAATGGAAAACCATCGCCCAAAACATGCACTCCTGAAGGATCAGGTAAGCTTACAGCCTTAAGTGATGCTAAATTGATGTTTTCTGAACTTACGTTTTTAACCCAATCTTTGCATCTAATTTCCTGCTCCTTTTCAGTTGAGGAACTAGTAATGCTCGACGTTCTGTGCCGTCGTGGCTTCTGAATGGGCACAACACTGCCACACGATGAAGCAGGGTCAGTGACAAACCCACGAGTTGCTGCTAAAACTTCTGCAGGGGCTGACAGACGCATAGGAGGAGTTACTGGTTCTCTTCTTGAATTCTTCAGGGGGTCTGAATGGCGATGTTCAGCTAAACTCCTGGCTAGGATTGACGGTAACGACTTCAATAAAGACTTCAGCTGGTCTGACGACAAATTTGAAGTAAAATCGTCTAACTCCATTTCTTCTTCTCTAGAATCGATGGAATACTGGTCAGACTCAAAACTTCTGGCAGTTGAAGAAGTTGTGCTTCGGAGATAACTTCCTTCAGATGCAGGTTGGCCAAGAATTGGTTCGTTTAAAAGCTGCTGTCTTCGAGGGAGTAACCGCTGAACAGGTGCAGAACATGGCTCAGGTACACTGCTTAATACTTCTTCTCGGATCTTCTTCTGTAACAGCTTACGTCTAAAATCGTCATTTTTTTTAATGTTAGCTTGCCTGCCTTCTTCATCCAATTGAGCTGCAGTTATCCTCTCCAATGGCTTACTACTGCTGGACCAGGACTGGTTGAAAACTGGAGTAGAATGAACTGGATTTGATGTAATTTTCTTACAAGCTTTCCTTGTCATCTGTCGTTTTCCACTACTTTTGCTGCTTGAAAGATGTGAACCATGGACAGAACGAGCCTCAGTTTCCCTCCTGGGTAGCGTCAAACCTTCCTCTGTAACCAAACGTCCTGAAGGCCCAGGGCTAACTGGTGATGAATGGACATAAACATTGGTTGTTGGTGAACACTCTGGCTGATACTGCAGGAACCTGCTACTGTAATCCACGTAAAAAGGACTTGCAATTGGGAATGGATTCACCTCTTCACGCTGATCCAGAGCTTTTATATCGTCCAAAACAGTTGATGGCGTCGCAGTCGTGATGAATCTGGATGCTTCCAGCCTCGCTCTTGTTGCACGAAGCGGGTAACGTGGCGTGTCTTCGTCCATTGTTTTTATAAAAACTTGTACACTGCCCTAAACGGGTACAGGACAGGGGAGTGGAGGGATTTGGCTTCTCCTAACAACCCTGACAAATTCATTTTTATGATTGCAAGATCCTCAACATTACATGAGAAATTGGGGGTTCGAAATTCAAATTTTTAGCGTTTTGGCCGAAATGCACCAAAAATGTAGAGGTTCGGGGGGAGTGGGCGGCCCTAACGTGATGAAACTAGAGTGTGTGGGAGATGGTTCAGTGTGTGGAAATCAATAATAAAGAAGAGATTTGGCTGGGTTGAATATTGGATGGTTCATTACTGCTGGATGTTATACATAGCCTCGCCTGCCACGACTTAAGCCAAACAGTTCTTAATTACTGACAATGTGATGGTAAAAATACAATGATTTGCTGGGACATGTAAACTTAAATGTGTGGGGAAATTGGGGGAGGAAAAGGAATAAATTTC
>JAHWFP010089492.1:2070-24282 GCA_023313725.1 Lithobius niger
AGTTCGTATTGTACTGCGCCCATTCGCCCAATTTCTTAGTTCGAAGCCTTCCTGTTATCTCGGTATCGATCAATAATCAACTTATGGAAATTAACATGGGTATGCACGGAGTATAGCTAGCTAGCTAGTAACTAGTAACCCATTTACAACGTTATTGAGGGTCAGATTTTGCATTGAAAGCAGCTTAGCTGGCATTCCTACACGAGTTAATTTTTGTGAGGTGGCTCATTGCTCACGATTTCAACACAATTTAAGCTTTTGTACCGCATTATTATTTTTCCCCAAGTACCTGAAATGTGCCCAACTGTGCTTCAAGATATAAGACACTGACGCAATGGCGTCGCGCTACAATGGTTTACAACCTCGACAGTTGAATTGATGTGATGTTTGTTGTGATGTTTGTTGCCTAACTTGGCGCGACATACTAGCGTGTGTCTAGATGTCGTTTAGCTGAAACACGGATTCTTTCATTTTCATTTCATTTATTTCCCAGGAGCCCTGATCCGAAACCGCACGCCCCGGATTCTTTCTTTCGAACATATTTATTGGGAGCCATGGCTCTGAGCCGTACGCCCCCATTCGTTCACGATCTTTATTTAGAGCCATGGCCCAAAGCCGTACGCCCTACTAAAACTAAATACACAACACGCTACTCATACAACAACGCAACTACTCTTAACATCACCACAACACAAAACAATTCTGCAACACCGCTAAACTATAGATTCAAAATTGCGAAACAGTGCAGCACAGTCCGCACCCACGACTGTGTACCTGGCCCCGCCTTCTCTCTCCCATGAAGAGAAAGTTTCAGAAACGCTTGGCGAACTTTACAGAACTACACTGCACACACTATCACCATCAGCCACTGAACTGCGGATCATACCACTGTGTACAGGTCACCCACCTTCTTCTCTCTCCCATAAAGGAAAATTTCCAGAGGGATTCACCAGAACCTTGCACACCAAACTAGTGTTCTGTGCATGGCAGGTTACACTCCTCTTCCTCTTCCTCCTCTACTACTGCCGCATGGAGAGAACAGGAGACCCTCAGTCTTGACTCGCTACACACTCACCCCTACAACACGACACAATTTCGCAATCATCTTGAGCTTTGAAAGTGGATGTCGGCCAGTCGTCAAAGACAGCAAGCAACTCCTGGACAGTGGATAATTCCCGCATCCAGGGAGCTAACAGTATCCTTGCCGTAGCGTACTTCTTACAGTGCCAGAGGACATGTTCATGTTCATGTTCATTCTTTCGATTTAATTTGATTTGAATTTATTTAAGCGAGAAATCATTTCATTTCATTTTATTCTCAGGAGCCCTTTTCCGAACCGCACGCTCCTATTTGCCTATTTGGCGAGAACTCATTTCGCCATTCAACAATAGACTTTTTAGCAAAGACATAACACGAAGAATTATGTGGAGGCTGTTGCGTGGCATTGTTCCCTAATTACAATGGTTAAAACAATGTAAAACAATCAAAATGATCGTTCAGGTGCCTGTAACTCCGGAATGGCTCGACCAATCGAAAAAGTGGTCTCTCTTGGTCTCTCTCTGAGGATGAAGCCCAGGGATATTTCTGGCTTAGGTCATGTTTCCGATTTTATGTAGGTGCAGTAGTTTTTTTCTGAAACCGTGTCACACAAGAACAAGAACAAGAACAACCACAACAACAATAACAACAACAAGAAGTGAACACTTTTCAAGTTCAGTTTTCAGTTTTCGTGTGGCTCCGTACGTTTACTCTTGCACAGAAATACATAATACTTGGTATAAATATACCTTCTATACCTATCTACTACCTCCCCAAGTTTGGTCGAAATATATTGAATAGGAACGGAGAAATTAATAGTTTTAGTTATGCTGGAAAGAGGACTTCAATCATCTACATATATAATAGGCAGCAGGCGGCCAAATCACCGGCCACGCCATTCCGTCTTACAATCAAGTACCCCACCCTGTAGTGCCATCTGTTAACGGGATTCGCCTTCAAATTCGGGTTGGGACACTTTTCCAACGTGTTCGAACAGATGGTGCCACTTACCAAACCTGCCATCTCGCCGTCTA
Organism: Lithobius niger; assembly: GCA_023313725.1. Taxonomy (NCBI): domain Eukaryota; kingdom Metazoa; phylum Arthropoda; class Chilopoda; order Lithobiomorpha; family Lithobiidae; genus Lithobius; species Lithobius niger. Next base: position 4,143 of record JAHWFP010089492.1, read on the forward strand.
TTGACGGCCTTGGACTACAAGTTCGGGCTATAACACTTTTCCCAAAGTCTCGAAGAGATGGCGCCACTTAACAGACCAGCCGCACCGTTTTTGGGTTCGTTTTTTGGTATTGTTGTGGTGCCAAAGACGCCAACAAAGTGTTAGTCGCGTGGACTGTGCCATTGTCGGTGTTTGAGCTATAAAAAAACAAAACAACCCGTGTCTACTAAACCAGACAACTTTAAACCAAACGACGATTGGTTCTTAATTTCGAGGCCCTCGAAATTGGCAGCTTGATACGATGGAAAGGCGCATTTATTTCCTAAATGTTCACTTCCAGAAAGGAGTTGAATTGTTTTTAAGTGATCGGCAACAATCGTTCTTGCAACAATGTCGCCATACACGGTACCGAGGTGAATTGTTTCAAAGGATCCAGACACACGCTAGTGTGTCGCCGCCAAGTAACAGTAGATCATCCCATTGTAGACATCCGATTGTTAAAAATTGATTGTTAATGATAAAAAGGCGGCTCACTAGCAGACATGTGTCTGTTAACTGTAAGCAACTGAAAGCATATTTTGGCATATTGAGGATAAATCCCAATGCGACAGAAATGTTTCAAATTGTGGAAAATGTAAGGGAAAGGGTCAGATATTAAGAAAAACTAAAATTTAAAGGATGCGTGTCCACCAATCATAGAGAAAAAGATGCGTCAATAACGTTGTTTTTATGTTACTGTCTAGCTAGCTAGCTGTCTGGCTATAGCTAGCTAGCTGACTATCTAACAAGATTTTTCCCATGTTAAATCCCATAGACTTTTTGCTCATGGCTAGCGCAAAATTGTGAAGGCCTACGTACCTGAATTTTTGCACACGGATGCTTGGTGATCTGAGGATGGTCCTTTTGTTGGTTTGGGGGTTGTAGGGGTCAGGACAAATGCGTGGAAGGGTTTTGAATTTGCCACCGGCGAATTTAAATTTCGTTTCTTTTCCAAGTTGCAACCAAAGATTTTAAGCAACAATGGCTTGAACAATCAAGACTGGTCCTTAGATTTATTGTAAAAGCCTGGGCGAACCAAAAACTGAACTGTAACGATGGACAAAATAAAGAAACATTAACGTTACCGTGGATTGCGTAGAATAAAGGGATGCACGTTAGATGATGGTTACGCAACAATACGAGCATACACGAGCTAATGGGTTTTTTTGTTAATCACCCCCCCAAAAAATGCTTCGCGTTCTGCTGTTTTAGTAACAGCAACATTCGGGGGTTTCTGCATGACTAAATGTGAACGAAATCTTGAAAAATTAAGGGGAAGTTGCAGGGATAAACAAAACAACTGAAGGGGATGCGCTGATTCATTGAGCGAAGTGAACGAAATCAGCGATTGTTAGTCAGTGTGTTCAAAAATGAGATTGAAGCATCCTAAACAGACGGTGTAACCTTATGTACGTTCACAGTCCTATGAAAGTTGTGATATCTACCCAAAACCAAAAGTGGTAGAAAAACCCGCCAAGTTTCCAAAAACGGTCGGCCTTTGAAGGTAGTGATATCATTCCACCAGGAAAAGGCCGCCAAGGTTAATCCTATTAGCCAAGTTAATCGCACCGAATAAAACTTTGGACGTTAGATGAAAACTTGAAGATTGCTACCGCTAGTAGTAATCTTCTAGTTTTCATTTAACTTTCGAACTATTAGTATGTGCGATTAACTGGGCTAATAGGATTAACCTTGGCGGCCTTTCCCTGGTGGAATAATATCACTACCTTCAAAGGCCGACCGTTTTTGGAAACTTGGCTGGTTTTTCTACCAGTTTTGATTTTGGGTGGATTAACTTAAACATAGGGCTACTTGCTTACTGAATGCTGGATTTCTCAGGGCTTTTTTTTAGCCTTCAGTCAAACATACGCACGCGACTTTTCCGGGGCTGCACCAAAGGGGAAATGTCACGGGGCGTCGTTTTCGGGGGGTGCGGGAGGGGATGCCAGGGCAAGTGTGTGTGGCGGCCAATGCATGCTACCGAACTGAATTGTTTCAAAGGATTAACTTAAACATGGGATTACTTGCTCACTGAATGCTGGAGTTCTCATTGATAGGGTTTTTTTTTAGCCTTCAGTCAAACAAACGCCAGTGACTTTTCCGGGGCGGCACCAAAGGGAGAATGTCACGGGGCGACGTTTTCGGGAGGTGGGAAGCGGGCAAGCGTGTATGGGGGGGACACGTCTGCGAATCCGGGAGGGGGCAGGAGTGTGGGGATTGGGGGGTTAAAGTAATTGTGGGGGAGAGGGCACATGTGGGATCCATTCACATGTTCGGTCTTCGGTTTGATAAATTTAAAACCAAAGGCCAAACACCTGGAAGGAGGCGGGGGGGGGGGCGTATGAGCACGGGCACAACTAGTCGCTATATAATGCTAAAGCAACGCGCCATCAAACGAGATTTAAAAAAAAAAGAAATCGGGAACAAAAACGAAGAACTAGCTCGATATTTTTATAGCTGTTTCTGGAAACAACATTTTATAAGGGTTGGGTTTCCTTCTCGTACATAGGCGAGTGCTGGAGGATAATTAAATTATAAGCACACAGTATAATTTAAAATTATCCCGCAGCACTAGCTCGTCTACAAGATTGAAACCCACACCTCTCTGCTATAACGAGTTGTATTTCTAGAAACATCTGTAAAAAAGTCGAGCTATTTCTTCTTTCTTTGTTTTTATTTTGTTCGTCTCGTTTGTTGGGGCATTGTTTTCAGTTTTAAAGCGAAATTATTCTTTTTTTGTTTTGGGGCATTTGATTCGCTTGTTTCTTCGTGTTTTATAACCCAGTCATTTGAAGTTAAATTTAGGAAAAACATGGGATTAATTCAAAGAAAGCTGAAAGTTGGCTCATAAGTAGCTACCAGTAGGGTATGAAACATAATAAAAGTCCCCTGGGCTAAGACGCTGGCTTCCTCCGGTACATTGGAAAAAGGGCATAAGCAACGTGTCATCTGCAGATGTAGTAGGGTGGCTAAAGAGTTGAATTGTTCACTTACTGTGAAAAGCATGAAATTTGGTATGGAAGCACATAAATGATAACTGGAAAAAAATAGCTATGATAGCAAGTTCAAACCCCCCCCCTCCTTTGAGGGGGAGAGGGGTAATCCCCTCTCACCCAAAACGGTTTTTTGGCTGTAACTCCTTAACCGTCAAAAAATCAAAAGCATAATGTGAAGCAAAAACGTTCAGCACACAATTCTAAATAAGAGAGGTGATAAACATCTTTTACGTAAAACCAACTCTTGAAACCCAAAGTCGTATTCAAAGTATACCGCCCTTAACTCGGGCAAACGCTCCTTTTGTCACTTGGTTATAATAGTGCTTTTCGTGTTCAAATTGCTCTTGTGCGCCCTCTAATACCCTCAAACAGAACTCCTTAGGATATTATTAAAGGTGAGGATCTATTCTTTCCACCAATCATAGCCGAATTTTTTTTTAGTTTGATAGGGACCGACCTACGTCAATTTAAAGGTGAAGAGGTAATGGCATAGCAGCGAAAGCGTTTATGGTGATTTTCGAATTCAAAGTGCTCTTGCGAGCCCTCTTATAGCTCGAAATGGACATGCTTCGAATTTTCTGAACTGTGGGAATCGATTCTTTCCATCAATCCTAACCCGCAATTGTTTAACTTAGATAGGGACCGTCCTATTCCCATTTAAAGGTGAAGTGATAATGGCGTAGCGGCGAATGCCTATGCTCAGTTTCGAATTCAAAATTTTCTTGCAAGCCCTCTATTTGCCCGAAATGGACATGCTTAGGATATTCTGTAAGGTGGGAATCTACTCTTTCCATCAATCCTAACAGAAATAGTTTAGCTTAAGTAGGAACCATCCGTTTAAAGAAGTAGCTGTAACTGGTGTGGCGGCAACGTTGACTTTCAAAGTGCCGTTTTAAATACTAATAGTATTAAAAAACGCTTAAGCGTATAAAATACGGATGTAAGCCTTAAAAAACTTAAAGCTTTAAAGGAACAGATATTGGAAAAAGACATGTAAACCATCAGAGTCGCACTAATACACGTAAAAGAATCTCCAGCGACCCAAAAAACAAGCTGGAGCTTCTTTTACACATATTAGTGCGACGCTGATGGCTTACATGTCTTTTTCCAATATCTGTTCCTTTAAAGCTCTAAGTTTTTTAAGGCTTACATCCGTATTTTATACGCTTAAGCGTTTTTTAATACTAATATCCCGTCTTTAATTTTTTTTTCAGCAAGAATAACACAGACAAGAACACTGTAATCACCTTAAAATAACTGTTATAAGAGAGTCTTTTCCATGGCTGATTCGTTTTATGCTGCTAAGAATGACTTTTGCACCCAATTTCATGCTTTTAGCTTGATCTGTAAGAATTTGTTGCCCAAACCCCTGGGAGGCATCACGGGGGGGGTTCTAGGGCAGGAGGGGGGGCACTGAAGGCACTTTGGGGTATTTCATAGGGGTCCATGGCTGGCTCGATTTTTACTGTTAAGAAAGACTTCTGCACCAAATTTATGTTTTCTGCAAAATTTCTGCAAAAATGTGTTACTCCACTTAATTATTTCTGCCCAGTGCTCTACAATAATAATTGTTCTACTGACCAGCATACTGCAGTCGCATGAAAATCGTGTTCAAAAGGCCCTGGTCGGTGTTAATACCTATATTTTAAGCAAATAGAAAATCGGTTCATTGGTTCGATCTCTGGGTAAGGGCAAAATTTCTAGCCCATTTGGCTTTCCGTGGCAAGAATAATGTAGTTACATTAAAATAGCATGCGATAGACCCTAGGCCTTGTCCATACCTACGTTTTAAGCTATAGAACTCTAAAATCGGTTCCGTGGTTCGACCTCCAAGTAAGGGCAAAAAGTACATTAATGATTTCTGCCCAGTGCTCTGCAATAATAATTGCTCTGCCGACTAGAATACTGCAGTCACATCAAAATCGGGTTCAAAAGGCCCTGGTCGGTGTTAATACCTACATTTTAAGCTATACAAATTGAAAATCTGTTTATTGGTTCGGTCTCTAGGTGAGAGCAAAAGTTTTAGCCCATTTGGCTTTCCGTGTCAAGAATATTGTAGTTGTATTAAAATAGCCTGCGAAAGGCCCTAGGCCTTGTCTATACCTACGTTTTAAGCTATAGAACTTGAAAATCGGTTCAGTGGTTCGATCTCCAGGTCAGAGCAAAGAGTCCCAAGAGTCAATTTCGGGCTATTAGAGGGCTCGCAAGAGCACTTTGAATTCCAAAATCAACATACTCTTTCACCGCTACGCCATTACCTCTTCAACTTTAAATAGGCGTAGGGCAGTTCCTGTCTATGTTAAACAATTTCGGTTAGGATTGATGGAAAGAATAAATCCCCACCTTTTATAAAATCCTAAGCAAGTCCATTTCGGGCTGTTCAGAGGGCTCGCAAGAGCACTTTGAATTCGAAATCACTATAACAACCAAATCACCTTTTTTTTTTTGGGGGGGGGGGGGGTTTCGAACTTGCTATCATAGCTATTTTTTCCGGTTACCCGTCATCTGCATCCATACATAATGTCATGCTTTTCACAGTAAGTGAACAATTCAACCCTCTAGCCATCCTGCTACATGTATGGGTCACATGTTGCTTACGCCGTTTTTCCAATGTACCGGAGGAACCAAGCGTCTTAGCCCAGGGGACTTTTATTATGTTTCATATCCCACTGGTAGCTACTTATGTGCCAACTTTCAGCTTTCTTTGAATTCATCCCATGTTTTAACCTAAAATGACTGGGCTATACTTTGTTCCACATTACGTTTGAGAAAACTGACTGTATGACGCCACGTTTTCTTCCCCAACGAGTGCAAAAAAATCAGTTAACATCCCATTCGTAAACTCTAACAGTAACTTTTTAAGAGTCTACAAGTGTGATATCCACATGTTTTTGCACTCTTAGTGCAGAAACGAGTCGTCATCCAGTCAGTTTTCTGAAAACATAATGTGGAACAAACTATATTAACGGAGTTCCCATAAAAAGGCCCAATAAAAAGCGCCGAAAGCATTCAAACGTTTACGGCGATAGGCGGCAGAGGGAGCAAGGCACTGTTTAACGACACATGTTTGGGGGATATTACACCCTTATTTTCTTGCTTTTTTACTGTTTTACTTACGCTGATTACAGTTTGTAAGTTGCTGAACCTCTTGTTCAACTTCCTCCTCCCCACTTTACTTTTAAAAAAAAAATAGACTGGACGCTGAACCGATACCAGTGGTGTCATCCAAATGCACCAATCCAATACCGCGCAAGTCGTGACTGCTAAGGGCAGTTTGGCTCGTAATGTTTTTAAGCTTTAGCCATGATGTAAGCGATCAAATCCAAACTCCACCGAGTGTTCCAAAAGTGTCTGTTGAGCGGAAGTGACGTAACACTTTCAACGTAACTGATGGATTCGTAAGGCGTGTTGGATTTTTTAAGCATGCGCGAGGTATTCATCCATACGAACGGAATGGCGGGTGATTTGGGTTAGTGGGCAACTGACGCGCTGTGGATAGTTAAAGCAGGGAGTCGCAGCAGTACTAGGAACAATGCGTTCCAAACAGTCGCTCATTGTACTCCTTCCGGCGCCTTGTAATGCCAACATGGCGCCAGCTAACTTCCTGTTCTCGTCTGAATGAGATTCGCGAAAGGCCAATCCCACAATCTATTTATTTATTTACTTTATTAGTAAAATTATTGTAACGCCCTAAAAATAGCAAATTGGCAATTTCAGATGAAAACAACAATTTTAAAAACAGAAGGCACCACCTAACTCCTGTTCTCGTCTGAAGAAGATTTCAGTGGCGGCTAATCCCACAATGCATCATTCCTCCTGCCGCCAGCAATTCCAACATTGCTGCTACGCAATGAGTGCTTGGATCATTATTAACAAAAGGCTGCTGTTAGTCTTAAAAGCTGTAAATCTTAAATTCGATGCAAACATCAATTTCTAAAAGTAAATGTCTATTACAATATTTGTTCTAATGTTTGCCTCTAATGGTAAATATTTAGGAAACCGTTTTATAGTTAATTGAAGCCGTGTGTATGTTACCCTTCTCGTTGGGCTAAGATTATCAATGGCGGCATACACACCCTCAATGGCGGCAACCGCAGCTTCAAATGGCTCCAGTTCGGTTTATAATAGTGGGACCATGAAATTACATCGTTATCTAACAGTTAAGCTATTACAATCTGTCGGCAAGGCAACGCGTGAGCATTATTAAATATATTTCGCTTGTGCGGATGCATTTTTGGGATCAGACCATATCAAACATCACACCATATCAGAGTTAATGACAGCTAATAAAAACTGGTCAAATTAACTGAAGGCGGAAGCAATGACAGAGGGCGAGTGGGTTTTTTTCTAGGTACGGTAGCAAAGAAAAAGGGCGAGCGGCCGACAATGTGAACGGTTGTGCCCTGTAATAATCAGTAACGAACGAAATATTGCTTCAATAATGGTGACTATTACAACCGAATTGAATAGTTTCAAAGTTGGTTGAGTAACAATCACTGCATGCACGATTGTTGTTCGGGTTAATGTCGAGTTGGTATCAAAACAGAGAAACGCGAAATTCAGCTAAACTGAGAATAAGAGTGGCGTTTTCCATTGAAAACGCTAATTAGTTCGCTAACAAAACACCAGGGATTCCAACGGAGGAGGAGAAGAGGGGGGGGGGGCATTCAGACCACACAATGGGACAATTAGGGGAGAGGGATACGGGAGGGGACAGGGGATACGAAGGGAGCGGTCGGCGATTATTTTCATTTCATGATGCCCAGTAAAGTATTTCACTCACGCATGCGAGAACCAGCTAGACCGGCGTATCTATGCCGGGGATACAGCTAGTCCATTGTTATTACAAGAGAATCGGTATTACGTATTGTGGTTACAAGAGAAAACATTTGTTTGACAACAGTGAAGTGCTCGGAAAGTAGGCAGATTGAGAGATAGGTCTCACTTTCAAGGCCATCTGCGGTACTGTTGCAAATAGCAGCAGTACGAAAGCCTCCAACATTGACGAGAGTACGAGCAAAAGCTGAGGGCAATCCCTACAATCAACTGGCTAAATTTGGGTAACCAGGGCACGTCAGGTCACTGGGTCAAGTCAGGTCGCAGTGTGAACTGGGTCGCCTGGTCTTCAGGTAACGGGTCTGAAACTTTTCCAAATGTTAAGAAATGAAGGCATGATAGTGTCACTTCGAATCCAGAACCTTGTACATACTTGCTTCGATTTAAAAGATCGACGAGATCACGAGACCGGTCAATCGCTAGAATACATTAAATCAGTTGGAGAGTTTGTTTCACACTTCTCCGGAGCACTTTATATACTGCTGACTAAAATTAATCACTCTAGCTGTGTATTGCCCTTGAAAAAAATCCAAACAAGACTAAAATTAAAAGTAAACAAATCCAAGAACAAATCCCCCACCCCTCCATTTTTTATTTTTGTGCGAAATCTCTGTTTATCAGAGCATTGTTTACAGCTTTAGACATAAATTATTCTTTAATTTTTTTTAGCTCTACATAGATTCTCTTGTTTCCTTGTGGTTAGTACTGCAGGACTTCCCCGTAAAAGCCACAATTAAGTGCTACATTCAGTCGTAAAACACGGTTTTGCTACATTCAGTCTAACCTATATGTAAATGTTGCAAAAGTGATTTTGCGCAGGATCCTCGAATGTGGTGAGAAGGTATGTCTTTGACCTAGATCTCCCATGTTAAAGTCGAGATTTCGGTGCTTAAAGTGGCGCTATCACCGATTGAAAGTCAGATTCTGGCAACGTCTAGAGCCACCTGGTAGTATCTAGCACTTACTAACACCAGACGAAGGAATGCAGAACGACATTTCTTATAACGAAACCAACAAGCCACAACCTCCTTAATTACTGTGTGAAAATTTGGTACATCCTCGTGAACCTGGGAGCAATCTATCAAGGTTAATAATATCACTGCTGCTAGATGGCGCCGGGTATTTTCGTTAGCATTTCAATTGGGTACAATGCCAATTTGATATCGCCGCAGTCCATTGATACTCACCACTCATAGTTGGTATTTAAGCTTCGTTGAACTTGGTGAACACACGCACTAACTCTTATTAATTCTCGGTTTGTCACATGGGAGATCTGGACCTGAGCTGGAATCATGATTTTTAATTTTGGCTTTGGTACTGCATGGCCACGTTTACGCAACACTCTCTACAGACTAAACCATTTTTCCTAAACATTTGGTTCTTAGGCTATCTCAAGAAAGAGATACTTCCGCAGATGTTCCCAATATAGAAACAGAAATTTCAATTGGTCGTGCCATTTCGGAGTTACGGCGCCCTGACCGATCAGTTTTATGGTTTTATATTGTTTTAAACATTGTTATTCGGCAACAGTGCAAATCAGAAAATGCCAATCCGCACGGCATACGATAGACAGGGCATGAGTAGGCTGAAGATCAAAGGGTTCATAGGGTTGTGTAGCGAGAGTTTACCACTCGTGGTCATCTGCCCGACGAAGCCCTGTTGTGTGCGCGGCGTATCTTGAATCCTGCAGTATTGTTTGAGCGGCTACGTCTTCCTGGAGGCGGCGGCTTTAATCGACGGCCGCCATCTTTTTTGTAACCATCTTGGATATCAACAAGGCACTCTGCTACCAAAAACGTACAATCGCTTGTCTATGGTCGTTCTGCGGCGAACTCAAGATAGGCCGCAGACACTATAAGACCCTGTGTAGGCTGACGATTATACTGATTCCAACAATGTCGGTGAGCCAATAATTCACGTAAACTTTGATGAAACATGAAGCGGTACTATTATTGTTATTACGAATCATATCAAAAACCAAAACTGGTAAAAGGGGCCGCCAAGTTCCGAATGGTTCGGCTCTTCTAAGGAGTGATATCAACACACCAAAACATTCGATAAGTTAATCGCACCGCTTAATAGTTCGAAGGTTAAATGAAAACTAGAACATTGTAACTTTCGGTAGCAATGTTCAAGTTTTCATTTAACGTCCAAAGTATTATTCGGTGCGATTAAGTTGGCGGATGTTTTGGTGTGTTGATATCACTCCTTTGAAGGGCTGAACCATTCTGAACTTGGCGGCCCCTTTTACCAGTATTGGTTTTTGATATGATATCACTCCTTTTTTTTTTAATTGTGTATTGGCTAAACTCCACTACTGTCCAGATGTGTACTATAAAGTGCCACGTCAACAAGAAACTGGTTTTCAACAATTTGCTACTACCTTTTGCCTATAGGCCGAACCATTCTCAACTTAATCACCTCTTTATGGGTTTTTGGTTTGGTTTTAATTTTGTTGTAATTTGTATTACAATATTTAGTTAGTTTTGGTGTGTTGATATCACTCCTTTGAAGGGCCGAACTACTCTCAACTTACTGGCCTCTTTACCAGTTTTTGGCTTTGTTTACTTTGCTTTGTTTTTACAGTTGATTTATTTTTCGTGAATTGAACGTGAATTCAAAAATACAACGTTGTTTAGATTTATCGTAATGCACTAGTGTTTGTCTAGGCATGCACATCAGTATCCACGTTCTCATTGTCGGAACTTTGGCTGTCCAATGAGAGACGATGCCGACAATACTAACAATGGTTATAACAATATTTTCGTACTTACGCGCCCTCCCACGCCATCCCTGATACGCCCCCAGGCTCCAAACCATAACCGTTATGCAGTTCTTATTGCACTGCACCCATTCGTCCAATTTCATAGCTGGAAGCCTCCCGTTAGCTCGGTATCGATGAATAATCACCCTATGGGATTTAACATGGGGATGAGCGAATTAGCTAGCTAGTAGCTAGTTAATACATTTACAACGTTATTGAGGGTCAGATTTTGCATTGAAAGCAGCTTAGCTGGCATTCCTACACGAATTAATTTTTGTCAGGTGGGTCATTGCTCTCGATTTCAACACAATTTAAGCTTTTGTACCGCATTATTATTTTTCCCCAAGTACCCGAATTGCCCAACTATGCTTCAAGATATAAGACACTGACGCTATGGTGCCGCGCTACAATGGTTTACAACCTCGACTATTGAACTGATGTGATGTTTGTTGTGATGATTGTTGCGTAACTTGGCGCGACACACTAGCGTGTGTCTAGATTAGTTCATATAGCGGTTTGACGTAACCCTGCTAGAGATAAGAAGCGCATTTGGCTTGCCGCCCTATAATAATACGCATAAAGGCCAAAGGCGTTGAAAGAGAGTTGTAGACAAACCAACTTCAAGCAGAAGGACTTGCACTGTACGACTGAGCAAAGCCTAGCGAAATTCGCGTGTTTGCAAAGTGGTGGAGTGAAGAAAACTTTGTTTCGGAATTCCCAAAAGCCTGGGTGTGGAAAAGTTGCCTCTTAGCACCACTATGACACATAAAAAATTTAAACACTCTGAGGTGATGTCTTGTAGTGCCACCAGGGGATTTAAGTTTAGCACTGTTTAACATAGGCAGAAACGCAAAAAATGAAAAATTATTATTTGGCAGGTTTAAAATTCAATTTTAACATTATCTCATTTCATGCTCTCAAGAACCACACACAAAAATGCCAGATTCACAAGGAATTAAATATTTGTTGAATGTGGGTATAGTTTGACGTTGAAAATGGGCAAGAATGGCATTTTAGCCTATTTTGGCCCATAACTGTTCAATGTATATTATCGTGCAAGATGAATATTTCTTGCAATTTTAGTTACCTTCCATCTGCTCTGTGAGCAACAAATGAAATAAAATGTTCAAATTAAATTTTAAAGCCGTTAAAATATTTTTATTTTTTATTTTTTAGCTATTTCGCTTATGTTAAACAACGCTAAACTTAAAGCCCCTGGTGGCACTACAAGACATCACCTCAAAGTGATGAAATTTGTTATGTGTGACAGTGGTGCTAAGAGGCAACTTTTCCACACCCAGGCTTTAAGGAATTCCGAAAAAAGTATTTTTTTCACTTCACCCTAGAACTTGGTACGTGAAAGTATCACGAATTCGAAAACAAAATTGAAACTAGTTGTTGTTTAAGGTGTAGAACACGAAAAAAAAACCAATCTGCACTACCTACGCATAAGATAAAGAATGAATACAAATGTGAAAATGTGCCAAAATCACATAGCACACCAAGAGATCCCACACCTGTTTGACCAAATAATAACATGTTACGCTAAAGTAGCACGAATTAGAAAACAAAAACGAACTCGTTTGATGTTTAAGGTAAGGTTTAACTGAACCAAAGCCAAAATAGTAAAAGATCACGAATAAGGTTTCCTGTAAAGTTTCAGACACTACAAATTTGCTGAAGTGTTAAGACCATGTGAAACCTTACTGCTGTCCTCAACCACCAAAACAAAACGTTTCAAAACAAATGTTCTATACAGTTTTTACGTTTGAACCCCGTAAAGTAAACTAAGGATTGATGTTTGCAACATAGCTGAACAGGATCAGTGCAAACGGGAAAAAAAAGATGATAGTGTATCGTCAGTAGGGTGGTGAACTGAAAAGAGATGACTTGACTGAAAAACTGAAATATTAATTTTAAAAAATAGGTGATTTTATGTGGTCTGTGTGGCTATGTGTACATAGGTGATTCTCGTCGATTCCAATCTATTTGGTTTTAAATTAAATCAACATAAGAAATGTATTACTCAATAATCTAAACACTACACAAAAAAAGCCGTTTCATATCCCCGCCAGGACTGCCGGCCAGGGTAGCGTGAGAGGCTACCATCCTCCTTCAGCGACTATGGGAACTATTCTGGCCAATTCTGGACAATCTTTCGGCCGCTACGATGATCGGAGGTTTCCCGGATCGAATCCCCGGGTTGGCACCTCCCTTTACCAGATATTTCTTCTTCTCTAAAAGTCTGGTAATGTTCAAAATTGAGCCGGTTCAGCCATACAAGCATTAAGTTGCGTCGGCTGACTTAAGGCTCAAAGAAATTAATTGAGTGACATTTGCCGCCATATTGGCACCAGTATGGGTTTTGGAGGGCATAACTACAAGGTGCACTACATAAAAATGGAGGGAAAAACAACGGAAGAGCGGATTTCTTAGGCTTAAAATAACGTTGTTTTCTCCAACAACAAAAATCGCGTGTTTTAGGTCTAAGAAATCATTCTTCACAGCATCGGCTTCAGTACGACGCCCTTCTCTTTCTCTCCGCAGTGCCCCTTGTAGCTAACCCATTAAGGCTCCAGCATAGAGTTGTATACAATAATACTACGTCTGTCACTGCTCTATACTTTAAAAATCTGTTAGTTTCCTCTTTTCTTATATTTGTAGTGTTTGTTTTTTTGGTGGTTGTACTGGTTGAAGACAGCAGTAAGGCTGCATATGGATAACACTTCAGCAACAATGTGGTATCTGAAACCTTACAGGAAAGCAGTATTCCTATGCTGTTTTGACTTTGGTTTAGTTAAACCTTACCTAATCATCCAACGAGTTCGTTTTTGTTTTCTAATTAATAAATAAAACGAAAGTGGTGCACAATATTCAAGTTTATTTCGCAACAAAGAAACAAATGAACACTTAATAGCAAATAGGCTTTGTACTTTACGTCATCAATTCTTGTTACTACGCTGATCTGCATACATACCAGTGTTAATGTTTTTTTCGTTTTTGGGTTTAGATACAACTCAAATTAGCTAGGTCCCTGAAAATCATACCAATGTTACATTTACTTCGATGACCAATCATTTTCATCTTGTCCTAACCAATACGCGGACGAAGAATGATTTCCACTCCGACCAAATAGCCTGCATACTCTTCAATTCCGTAAGACCATGTGTTATCATGTAGACGATATAAAGCTCTTTGAGTGGGCTCATCTATGACAATGAGAGAGTTCAAGGTTTCATGATTGTGGTTGAAAGTTCCGGCAGAATAAATTCTAAATCTGCCTCGATACATGTCGATGTGGGCATTACAGGAATCACCATTGAATTCTACGTACGGGCAGGTCTTCCAATGTGCCCAGGCAGGAATATCAACCAGTTTCTTGCTTTCGTTGTACCTGTTGTGATCGGGGAAGACGAATTCGATATTTAAGCAAGTTCGACCGTTAATATCCTTCTTAGAGTTAACCTTTTCATGAACTGCTAAATAATCCCTGAATTTTTGGGTGTCTTTATTTAGATCGCTAAGAATTGGAACACTTTTCTCTTCCCTTTCTGATTGATAGTAGTGGTAGTTATGAAGGTACAACACCCTGAATTCGTAGGAAAACCGGTTCCTGGCCGAGAGCGGTTTGAAGTTAAACCAGAACGTGCTGGGGGCTACGAGGTCCATTGGACCGAGAAAGCAGTTCATGAACTCTAAAGCAGAATATGGCGTTTTGCGAGTCGGTAAGTTCTTGGTATAATTCGATTTGTTTACCTTGAAGAAGATCTGAAGATGTTTGATGTCACCATCTACAGACTTATTACGGTGGTCCGCCATTTTGATGTTAGCAAACATGTCAGTGTTATTCAGTACTGTCGGCATACCGTATGGGTACAGCTCCCGATCAAAGTAATAAAACTGACTTTGCAATCTGCATGCCGATTTTTCTACCTTGCTTATATCTTTCATGTAATCTATGGTCCTTTTGAAGCTCTGCTTATTACGCTCCCACACTTTGTTGAGTCCTTCGTAATGAAACTCAAACTGTCTTTGGGTGTCCTTTTTTAATTCTTTGAAGTACATTACTATGACGTTTCGCTGTAACCCCATTAAGTGGCCATTTTTAATGGCATCTGCTAAAAAACCGAGCCTAATCGATGTCGTAATTGCACCGGGAACCCAGAGTACATCGGCGTAGTCGTTATACATGAACGCTTCTGATGTATCTTTAAGGAAGTTATCGCAGTCATTAAGATACACTATAGTTTTGGTTTGATCTTTTTCTTTGAGAGAAGTGTTGGTTTTAAAGTTTTCAGCAAAGGGTTTGGTAATGTAATTGTATTTAGTGCAGATGTAGTTATTTCTCGCAATTTCCCCGTAAATTGCGAGATTGACTAAATTACTTAATTTTTCATCCATTCTTTTGTTCAGTTTCTCTGTTAATTCATTTATCATCTTTTCCATAGGATTGTCCTTTTTGGGTGCAAATATCGGCGATATTAAGGTCCACATTCCTAAAAATACACCGCTAGCAATCACCCCGACTCCTGGAACGAGTGCCAAGGCTGCTCCTATGAGTGGTACAATGGCATTCGTCACTTCCCACGCAATTTGTCCTCCAGATTGGGTGTAGTCAATTTGGGCGAGTGTGCTGATGCTAGTAGCACCAGCTGAAACTATCCCCATGACGTCATCATGGAGATCATCCGTTGCTGAAGAAGCCAAGTGCTTGTCAAACTGCTCCCGGGTAACAAATTCTCCTAAAAAGATTGAAATGTTCAAAATAATTTTTTTTTCCAGATTACAGGCTTCATTCATTTGCAAAACATTTGAAACATGGAAATTCGTACAGTTTGCATTAACTGAACATGTTACTCCCTTTCTCAAAACCATCTCCGAGACAGAACTGCAAACTTGAAAGATGTTATACCATTTAACAACGGAATCCATTATCTTTTGTACATAAATGTTATACTGCCTGAACAGTAATTGTACCCTCCGTCTTTTGAGTCCAAAGGTCTTAGCTTTATCACTAAGCGATTCTGACACGGTCATCCATACTAGTCATAATTACACTGCCATATCAGTCATGACAGTGTAGCTTAGCGTTAAAGGTTCGGTCGCTGGCTTCAAAGGTAGAAGGTTCAATTCCGGTTCAGGCAGTCTGACATTTAAGTCCTCATCGCAAAGGATATAGGTTTGCATCCATATTTATTGACGACTAATCAAGCTGATTTGGCTTTCCGTCCTGTTTAATGTTATACCGACTCTCTTGATCAACTTTAAGTTCCATGCATAAACGTATTTATTAGATCGGATTAGTGAAAAAGGTAGGATTTAACAAAACAGTAAAAAAAAACGAGTGGGACCAGGAGTAGAAAAGTCTAAGTCATTCACCATAACCGGACACTACTTGTCACACCGAAACAGAGCCTCACTAGAGCTTAACCGAAAATTTCAAAATTTCAAGTCAATTTTACAGAATACTTAACTTATTTACTTAACTTAATTACTGAATTAACACGTTCAATTTCCAACGCCCAATGAACAAATGTAAGTTTGGCATTCTGTCAGACACGAATCGAACGCGCAAAATGATGGCTGCTGCTGCTAAATCGCCGATCCTGCCAGACGCAGCTATACAGAAAGTCACGTAAAACTGATTTTACACTTACTGTTTTAAATCTTACTAGTTGTATTTATGCTTGACAAATGTAATTATGATATGCAGTTACATTCAAAGTATATTTTAGACACAGTTCTGTGTCGAGCTATTAAAAGTTATTTCGCAATCGAAACTGAATCCTAAATAGATCCCTCGTCGTAGCGTTTGCACTCTTTTCACTACTGAAAATTTCACCAATATCAATCAAACCCATGCAGCCCTAAATACATGTCAACTGCGATCCCGATCTGATAAGCAGTTTGAAAGAAATAGTGTGGCTACATGTGTTCCTGGTAGAGGTGAAACAACGCTATAAGTACTTATGCTAAATAAAAAGCCAAGAAGGACACAAACAATAAGCACAACATTTCGAGGATAACTGCTCTTGATGATGAGGTGAAGTTGTCCTCGAAATTTTGTGCTCTTTATATGTGTTTGTGCACTTCCTGGCTTCCTGTTTAGCATAAGTGTGATCCCGACGTGATAATCAGTATGGAAGAAATCGCCTGGTGAAACATACCAAGTGTAATTCCAATCTGATAGGCTGTTTGATACAAATCGCCCGTGATCCCGATATGATAAGCGGTTTGAAAGAAATTGCCTGGCAGCCCATGCCAAGTGTGATCCCAACATGATAAGCGGTTTGATATACAAACCACCTGGCAGTCCATGCCAAGTGTGATCTCTATATGATAAGCGGTTTGAAAGAAATTGACTGGCAATATATATCAAGTTTGATCCCGATCTGATAAGCAGTTTAATACAAATAATCTCGAAGTACATGCCAAGTGTGACCCTGGGCTGACAGTTCCAAAATCTAATAAAGAAACATGCAGTTGGTTTACGTTTTGCCGAAGGCCTTATGCTAGGTTCATAAGTTGTGGTACGAGTCTATGAAATTCCTACGAACTTTTTATGTTCTCATGGTTGCGGTGAGATGCAGTGTGATTCTGATCTGATAAAGAGGTTTTAAAGAAATAGCCTAGACTGGCAAACAGACAAACAGTGTTTCAAGTTCTAGTAATGTAGCTTACAGTTGGCTTTTTGGCCTAAGTGCCATACACTGGGTTCATATGTTGCGTGGAGAAGTTGTCTCATATTCGCTTGACATCGCTTACCTTCCAGTTATAGGAAAACGTGTTCAAAGTCTTAGAAAACAGATATTACAGAAAGTTCGCAGACGTTTCCTGGATCTTGGATGTGGATTCATCATTAGTATATTCATCATCGTATAAACTAGCAAAAAATGCTATTACCGTTTTTTCCCTTGCCAAACCAATGATGCCAGTTTTGAACTTTCAAAAGACTGTACTATTCTCATCAAACGATATTTACATCCTAATACTTTCCTGTTGATATATGACAACAGCAACAAGGACCTAAACACACATTTTGCATTATATGAAACTAACCTAACCTAACCCAACCTAACCTAACCCAACCTAACCTAACCCAACCTAACCTAACCTAACCTTGATCAAAATGACCAACTGCATGCTACGTTTAAAAGAAGAAGACTTGACAATAATGAGAGAAAAAGAACACAGAAAAACCTTACGTTCTCAAGGTCATTATTTCCTGCTTGCTGTGTACTTCCTTTAACTGTTTACTGATTTATTGTTTTTATTTACCATGTTTTACGGAGTTTATTAAATCGTTAAAGTGTGGTATACCACTGTTTTTCCCCACTTTTTTTTTGTAAATCACTATCGCTTTACATGTGCACTGTCAGGTATCAGGTGAATTGGTTTTACCGTTCACATGTATGAAAAATGTTGTAGAAGCTAAACCACAGAGTTGATTTTACTCTGTTACATTCATATTTTGTCCTGGAGCTGCCGTTTTTAGTCAAAGAGGTAAATCTGCCTACGTCTCAGTTGTATTTTAATGCCATCTAGCAACGTGAACGGTGAAAACTAAGCAGGCGTCATGGGTGATGGAGGGCAGCTTGCAGCCTAATTCTAACGGGATAGCCGATAGCATCAAATCAAATCTGATCAAATTGAGATTCTCTTAAATTAATGACAATTCCACGCATTGTTAATTACATATTAAAAAAATTATTACAACATGAGCACTTTACTTTAGACTTTGATTAACCCCTTCCAATCCAGACGTATACGTCCAAGATGGGTCATAAGTCTTACATGCACGTTGATCGGTAACACGATTCGATATTTCAACCTCTCGGCTCAGAGACCAAACCTCTAACAACTCGGTTGTGTTTGCTCGCTTTGCTTGGGTTCTTACAGAAGCCGCAAGAAACTAACTTTTTGGCACTGGACTTAGTTATTTTCTTTTCTTGTGCAGGCTTATGTCTTTGTATAGAAGGGATTAATGGTAACCGTCTCTTTTTATTACTTACTTTCTTCTGGCACCTGGAGTTGAGTTTCCATCATAATTCTAACATCTCTTGAATTCACGTTGACGACTAACCCCAGCCAGATGGCGAGGTGAAATCTTGTCAGCAGCTTCATGGCGATATTGAAGGTCTGTAAATAAATCGTAACTATTCAGAATTATTGTTCGAATAAAAAAGTATTCTTGAAACGTACTACAAAGTTTTGAAAATACAAAACCAGTTTTTGAAAATACAAAAAAATTCATAAATAATATACAATTACATGTACTCAATGACATTTCATAATCATAAACTTCTTTACTTTCTTTTGTCTTCCAATTCCATGCAGTTAACTGGCATGAATGGATATGAACTGGCCCAATTGGCGTAATGTTGAAATTTTACGGATTTTTTCTCAATGAATGAGAGCTAAATGGAAAATAGACTCGAATTCGTTTGATGTTTCAGGTAAACTTTACCTTGAACGAACTCAAAACTGGAAAAAATGGAAAGAAGCAAGAGAAAAATGCTTTCCTGCAAGTTTTTAGGTTAAAATGTTGCTGCACTGTTTAGGCCACGTGAAGCCTTACTGCTGTATTAAAATGTTTTATTACCGTTTTCACTTTTGAAATCAACAGGTAAGGTCATCTCACCTGGGACGATGTATGGTCAACTATGCCCACACCAGTCACCATCTTGTTCCGGTTTAATAAAAATTTTTTATGCGTAGAACAAAAAGTTGTTGTGGGTCCCAGTACGCCGCCTACGTTGCGATCGTGAAACTTAAAAATGGCCGACAAACAACACAAAGGAGAGCGAGGGAAAGCAAATTTTAGGAGGTAAATTATGTCAGCTAAAATTTGCCAAAATACCACTAATTGTTGTGGCAGTTTGAAACAGCGCAATGTCTATTTGCCAGCATCTTTAACCACCAGTGTGGGTCGGCTTAAGCTACGATTACCAGTGCCATGTTGTCTGGGCTTCTGTGGTCCTTGATCATGCAGTGAGCGCTATTTCCGCTACTAACCCTTCTATAACGAGACGTTGAGACTGCAGGAATTACTACCTCCTGATGCCACGGAAGAAGAAAATATGTTCAGGTTAGTTTTCGTCACACACTGGTTCTGAGAATAGAGTGGTTGGTGGAGACAAACTGGGAAAAAAATCGGTGCATGATTCAAGTTTGCAGAAAAGTGGGGAGGAGAGAGGGATGAAGACATAATTTATGCGAAAAGTACGGCGTACATAATATAAAACTAGCAACGTTGTAGATATATTCAAAATAGCTAAGAAAGGCTAAAAGGGAGTGAGGAGTCTGAAATAAACCACTGCGCTGCGGGGCAGATCTGGCTGTACTCCAGCCGAGCCCAGCTATTCGATTTTTAACCTTTCTCAGTGGTGACCTAAAAACCATTACCATACAGAAAAAGGGTAATCATCTTTCTTCTTGGCCTCCAAACTCCAACTGAGCTTATCAACTATTCGGTGTTCAACCTTTCTCAGTGGTGACCTAAAAACCATAACCATAGAGAAAGAGG
>JAHWFP010089493.1:2258-20312 GCA_023313725.1 Lithobius niger
TTTTTGGGTCGCTGGAGATTCTTTTACACGTATTAGTGCGACGCTGATGGCTTACATGTCTTTTTTCTAATATCTGTTCTTTTAGGGCTTTTAGGTTTTTTAAGGCTTACATCCGTATTTTATACGCTTAAGCGTTTTTTAATAGTAATGGGATTTAACATGGGAAAAATCTTATTAGCTCGCTGACTAGCTAGACAGTAACATAAAAACAACGTTATTGACGCATCTTTTTCTCTATGATTGGTAGACACTCAGCCTTTAAATTTTAGTTTTTCTTAATCTCTGACCCTTCTTCTTACATTTTCGTCAATTTGAAACATTTCTGTCGTATTGAGATTTATCCTCAACATGCCATAATATGCTTTCAGTTGCTTACAGTTAACAGACACATGTCTGCTAGTGAGCCACCTTTTTATCATTAACAATAAATTTTTTAACAATCGGATGTCTACAATGGGATGATCTACTGTTACTTGGCAGCGACACAGATCACGTTAGCGCTGTCCAGATTGGTAACGACTATCTTTATCAATGGCGGATTACATAAATGTTGAGGTTGTTTATTTGGGGCCCTGGCCTTCCGCCACACGCCCTCACTTCTACAACAGTACTTCACCGCAATACCCACTATGCACAACACACAACGTACAACTTACATTATACAACTTGCACAATACCAGAACCAGACCTATGACAAGCACTGGCAACCACAGGAGACAAAGGATAGAGGAGGACCGGACTAGACTGGAACACCACTAGCTTGTACGAAGGAGGCAATGGTGCGCAACCTTGGAGCCAAGGTCGCACAGACCGCACTGCAGCATGCAAGCAACACCTTGATTACCCTCACACACTGCCTCCCTAACAATGCCATCAGCTTGCTCATTACCAGTAATCCCATCATGGCCTTTCACCCACCGTAGCCTGACAACACCTCGGCTGCTCGCAGCCCAAAACTATTTGCACACGGTGTACACCAGTGGATCAGCAAGCTCTTGGCTTATCACTGCCCTACGAAGCAAAGCGACAGCGGATTGTGAGTCTGAATAAACAGTAAAAGACGGCAGGAACAACTCTAGCGCGACATCTAGAGCCACTGAAAGAGCGCAGAGCTCGCACATCATGCTGGAAAAGGCCAGTAGAACGCGACAGCGCAGAAAGACTAAGCGAAGGGACTGTGACGCCAAGTCCACCCGACCAGGTTTCACGGTATAACGACGCATCACAGTACACTGCACAGTCAGTGGGAAATTCACAGAAAACGGATAGCAGGTCAGGACACCAAGCCCACGGACAAAAAGGCACCACTCTGCCCACCCGCAGTGAGGCAGATGAGGGCAAATTACGAAGAATCCCGACACCACTTCCCACTGGACCCATAGAATCCAGAATAGATGGTTGTAGGTCGGTGTAGTCGGTGATGATCCGACTAACTGGATCCAAAAGACCTCTGCTGACATTGCGGAGACACAACACACACAACAGTTTTGCAGCACGCCGTTTCAATGGGGGCTCGCACGACTCCACACAGAGAGCCGTGACCGGTGTCGACTCCAGACAACCAGTGATAGTCCTGAGACAATTGTTCACTGCAACTTGCAGCTACTTGAGATGGCGGTCGGCAGGATATATAAACGGGAGATGATAGTCCAAGACCGAACGTACAAACATCCTGTAAACCATCATCAGAGGACCACGCCTCATGCCTTCAATACGTACCAAACACTTCAGTACAGAAGACCGGGACTGAATCTTACTCCTCAGCCCTGCAGTATCAAGGCTCCAATCTAGGTGCTCATCTAAAGTAACACCAAGACATTTCACAGTGGGTACTTGAACCACAGTCGTACCTTCAATCTGAATGGACAGAGGAGACAACCGACGAGTCCGTGACTGACGGAAAACCACAAGCTCAGTTTTTGCCGGGGCCAAAAAGAGACCCCTCTCAGACAAACGAGTGGCAACACGCTGTACAGCACGCTGCGCCTCCATGCAACATTCACCCGGATCGTTGCCAGCAAACCAAAGTGCAACATCGTCGGCATAGCAGACAATGTTGCAGGTCTCGCAGATCTCAAGGAGTATATCGTTAATGGCCACAGCAAACAAAAGCGGGCTCAAACAACTTCCCTGCGGGAGTCCCCGATCAGAATGGGCTTCATTAGACCAGTAACCATTCACTTTAGTTGCAAACAGGCTCATCCCGAGTAGGGCACACAGAGCACAGAGCACTCACAAGTTTAAAGCCAACGGCCAAGTTCAATAAGCCCCACCGGACCCACTCAACACCAACAGTGTCATACGCAGCTTTTATATTGAGAAGACGGCAACGACTGTGAGTCCATGAGCCCATGCCTCATGAATCCCAGACAAGAGGTACATAATGGCATCTTGTGCATTGCGGTTGGCTCGATACCCAAACTGTATCGGAGCTAAACAGTGAAGGTACTCAAGACGCCACTCCAGTCTTCTAACTAGCATTCGCTTATACACTTTCCGCAAGTTAGACAAAAGGGAAATAGGCCTATAATTCATCACATTGGAGCAAACAGAACCCGCCTTATGGACCGGGACAATTATAGTGAACAGCCAAGACTCAGGTACCCGGCCCACCATCAAATACACTCTGAAAAAGAGCAAGACAGTGGCGCACAGCGTCTGAGTCAAGACTACGCAGACTCGCATAAGTAATGCCATCAATTCCTACAGCGCTGCCATCTCTGCACTTGGCAAGAGCAGCCGAAAATTCGCAGACAGTCCAGGGAAGGTCAACAGGAGGATATACCTCAGCACACACACGCAGGTGAGGTTGTGGGGAGCCAGAAGGGAGAGCATACACTCTCGCGAATCTCTCATTGAAAGCATTGGCCATTAGCACGTCTCTCAAAATCACGTCAGCCTGCTCTCGTGGACTGTATACCCACGTTACCATCTTCCTGGTACGCCCTTGAGTTATAACTTTCCAGGCACGACCAAGAGACACCGATGAACAAACCGATGATCACACACTCTATCATGGTAAGAGTCACGCTCACAGCGCAAGATGTACGCTGTGCCTTGATAACTGTACCAGGTCAAATCACAAGGATGCCTCTTCCAATATATGTATGCTCGCCGCAGGCCGTAACAGCACATAAGCAGCACGCAGTCCACCAGACTGGGTACGACTTGCGTGACTCATCGCGTCTGCCTCTGACGCCTCTTGTACAAAATGTTGGAAGTGATCCACTGCTGGAAAATACCATTAGAAAATCTCGGACGGGACCCACACCGTCTCACAGGTGGAGTAGGTGCGGCCAGTGGGAGAAGCATCACTGGGAAGTGATCACTACCCCTCTTGTCATCAGACACAGAAAAATGAAACAGCTGTTCAATGCCAGAAGAACAAAGGAAAAAGTCCAGGACCGACTCTTGAGCCATTCCTCGCTGCCACCTGGAGAAGGTTGGTGTACCATCTTGAACGACACACAGGCCAGCTCATTCAATAGCAGCAGCCAAATAGCGGCCCTTTGTGTCCACTCTAGTTGAGCCCCAGTCATAGTGGTGAGCGTTAAAATCTCTGCAAACTATGACTTTCGTCGATCGAGACCGCGGTGCATGGACCACAACAGTCACCCACTGATTACACATATAGACTTGAATCACACATGCATCCAGTGCATCAGATTGTACAGCAAGTGTCCTGTTTACATAAGGGACGGACCATTTCACAAACAGCCCCACTCTCCGACCACTCGAAACAAAGTCTGCCCGGAATGCTGAGGCACCCACAAAATTTTGAGAACCCAAATTTGTTTCTTGTACCCCCAGAATGTCTCCATACTGCATTAAATTTTCCAATCCCCTTTTCAAACTAGAAACCCTTTAGAAATGGATTCCTGTAATGACAATACCTCTTGCACTGACATTATTAAATCTAATGATAGCCTACTGAATATAAATGTACTTTCACGTAGCCAAAACCTTAAAATACTTCATCTAAATATCAGTAGCTTACGGAAAAACTGGAGCGAATTTACTTCAGTGATCGAGTCTAGCAAAATTTTATGGGATGTAATCATCATCACCGAAATCAGTATAAAAAGCAATGAAACTAAATTATATTTTTTGAATAACTATGATAGCACTTTTGTTACAAGAGAGGACACCACTAGAGGTGGAGGTCTTGCAGCCTTCATTAGAAAAGATTTAGAGAACGAAATATCTGATTTTAAATGTGATACGAATGATGGGCTGAGAATTTTACTAAAATTATCGAACTCTGAAATTCTTATACTTGCTATTCATAGACAACCAAATACCAGTAAAAAACTTTTTACTGATGAACTAAAACAAGTACTTAAAAAAAAGAAAAGAAAATTGAGAATTTGGTCTTATTGGGAGATATAAACATTGATATTTTGAGATCAGCTAAGCTTAAACACGAGAAAAGCGCCACCGAAAATTACGAAAATCTGCTTGCTTCTTTCGGCCTTATTCAAAAAATCAACATACCCACTAGACAAGAAATTATAAAAAATAAGTTGGTGGAATCATGTATCGATCATATCGCCGTTAGATCAAACTCTCGTGCTTCTACAGGCTTTGTCTGGGGAAAAAAATATCTGATCATTATCCTACGCTACTTAGTATTGAAAACGTCGTCAACAAACACACTGACGGGGAAAATGAGAAGAATGAAACTTATTCTTTGATGATACTAAAATTATTAAACTAATGAATGAACAAGATTGGCGTTTTCTGGACGAAATTGATGATGTGAATATAGCCTATGACGAAGTGCACAAAATTATAAATAATTTTTATAGTCAAAATAGATTTCTAAGTAATCATAAAAAAGAAATAAATAAAGCTAGAAAACCCTGGATACGCTCAAATATTATAAATAAAATAAACGAATAAAACAATCTATGGAAATCAATTGTCGCAAATAAAGCAAACAATTTGGGTTTAATATACGAATATAGGAAATTGAAAACTGAAGTTAATAAATTAATAAACGAAGCCAAGCAAGTCATTTTCAGAAGCTATTTTATGAGGGTCGTTCTGACTCTAAAAAAATGTGGGAAAATGTGAACAAAATTCTAGGCCGTCGAAAAATAAATATTGACGAGTCTTTAAATAAAGCCTTTCACAAAGTTGAAAGAAAAAAAGTAAGAAATGGTTTTAACGTCAATTTTGCAAACCAGGTCCCAAAACTGAAAAAAAACCTTCCAAAATCGCTTTGCCATCCTGAAGCAAAATAACGCACAATTAAATAATAGATACAGACACAAATTAAGGAAACTTCAAGAAAAGATTATAACGAATAAATCTAATACTAATACAATGGGAATATTTCACACGACTATTGACGATGTTTGTTCTATTCTAACAAATATGAAAAATAAAAACTCATTGATGGCTTCAAATTGAAACACTTCTTAAATAGCAAATTCAACTCTACAATTTTGATTTCTAAACTCATAAACAAAATTATTGACACGGAAACATGGCCTCAACGTTTAAAATGCCAGATGCTGAGACCCATCTTCAAAAAAGGTTCCAAATCTGATATGAACAATTATCGTCCAATCTCACTGCTACCAACAATTAACAAAATAATTGAAAAGGTCTTTGCAGACAAAATTACTAAATTCCTTAATAAAAACTCGTCGTTGTCCGTTAAGCAATTTGGATTCAGAAGTAAAATGAGTACAAGTGACCCACTTAAAGCCATAAACGAGATAGTTTCTCAGGCATTAAATGACGGAAAACTGGCTGGTGGTATTTTAATTGACCTACAAGAAAGCCTTTGATACGATCGACCACGATATTCTCTTTAGTAAATGTGACCGCATTGGGCTACGTGGAAAGATACTCCATATTCTGAAAAGCTACATGGGCGATCGCAAGGTATGCACCAGAATAAACCAGGAAAACAGTGACTTTCTAAATGTTAAACATGGGGTCCCCCAAGGTTCAGTCCTGGGTCCTTTACTTTTCCTTATCTACGTAAATGATATTGAGAGAATTTTTACAAATTGTGACATTTTTCTTTTCGCAGATGATATTTTCCTCCTTGCTTGTAATCATGAATATGATAAACTTTTGTCCATGTTGCAACATGATTTTGACTTAATAAACTCCTGGTTCATAACAAATGAAGTCTTCATCAGTGAAGAAAAAACAGTCTGTATGACTATCAAATCCCCGCACACTCCGAAGTTTTCTGTCAAAAACATTTTCCTTCACTCTAAATTCTGCACGACAAGGAACTGTGATACTACCTGCTTTAAAATTAAAAACGTAAGTGAAGCAACTTATTTAGGATTCCAAATCGACTCACAATGGACCTACAAAAGGCAGATCGATAAAATTGCACAAAATTTACGTAAACTTATGCCTAGTCTCTATCACATCAGACACCTTCTTAACATAAAAAGCAAAAAAATGATCTAATATTCTTGGGTTGAAAGCTTGATTAGATATGGTATTGAAATATATGGATTTGCTGCTAACTGCCACATAAATAGACTGCAAAAACGAATCGTAGAAATTCTTTTTAACGAATATGGAAATTTAAAATCTAAACAAATATACAGGAAAACAAAAATACTCAAAATTAAACAACTTAGAGATTTCGTTGTAATTCTGAAAAACTATTTTAACTGTGACCACAAATTAAGCTCAGCAATAAAGAATAATTATTTCAGGAAAACCACATATCGATATGAAGTGCCTTTTACCAAGAACCAATATGGCAAACGAACAAACAAATATAAAATTCCTTCTATATTTAATGAAATTCCTATTGAACTACTCCAAATTGATGGTATAACTGAGATTAAAAATAAACTATTCGACTACTTCTTACTTAATCAAGAAATCGATTAAGCAATGCCCAGATAAACACTCGGTCTAATTTAAAAAAAAATTTTTTTTTATTAATATAGTTGTATTTACGTAGATATATACATAAATGTGGAATGTGCATTTAGTGATTATTATTTTTTTTTTTTGGTTTTGTTATGTACTTAAACTGTTACATTGTGTTTATTTTTGTTTCTGATTCCTACTATGGATTTATGTTCAAAATAGTACTTGTCAACAAATAATGTGTTCTATATTACCTCCATATTATTGTTATCATGAGCCATATATTGGACCTGCCTTATACGGCACACACAAGTTCACCATGAACTTCAAGCCGTCGTAATAAACTTCTTACTAATATCTTCCAATTTTCCTCGAATTCCCCTGGCATTCCAGTAGGCAATCGCATAAATACACAACTTGGGCAATGCTAGTGTCTAACCTAACCTAACCCTCGCCTCCCCTATCCTCTATACCCTTTATACACTCCTGAATGTCAGATGACTTGACTTATTGACACACCAGACACTTGGCTCAGCAAGCATCTATCACCCCTATCATCAACTACTACATCATCAGAGACCAAATCATGCAGTAAACTGTAACTATGATCTGAACTGTATAAAGTTGCTGCTCCAACATCGCAGCTTTGACTCGCAGGCGGAACAACGGAATTTATCGCCATGGACTCACTCTAACTCAACTTCCTCCATCTGGTCAGACACAACTGGACTTACCGCTAACACATTGTCACACTCATCTTGAAAACACTCATCATTCAAATCTGAGCCACTCGGTACTTTACTGCTACTTGACTTTCTATTCCTCTTCTTACGCTTTGCTGGAGGGTTAAAAACACCCTCATCACCCTCAGAACCACTCCCTCTCACTTCAGCAGATTGAGCGTTATTAGTGGCCATTAAACGCAAATATTCCTCCTTGGAATAGTAACAAACAGAGTAATTTTCATCAGCGTGAAGCATTGGTTCCGAGACCTGTTTGGGGGGGAGGGGGTTTGTTAAAAAGTAAATCAAGTCATTTTCAAAAGGTGACGGAGATTTAGTTTTGGGAGCAGAGGCCCTGGCGGGGGGGGGGGGGAAACTATATTTTGCAAAATTGTCACCAAGTTTTTAACGCTGAGTATTAGCTTGTTTTTTGTTTAAAGCATTAATGCGACTTAAGGTAGCATCCACATCAAAAATTAAATCCGCAACAGAGCGTAATGTCCCATCATTCATACCTTGCACTATTTCGCTGAGCATTCTGCGTCATGTTAGGGTCTCGCACATTTGGCGTATAAGGAGGGGGAATCAGGATTTTGATTTTTCACACAATTTGGAAAAAAAAATCAACATTTTGAGAACCAACCTCGGGAAAATCAATACCAAAGGGAGGCCGAGAGTCAGAATCTTGGCGATTATCAAAATTCACGGGAAAAGGCACCCAAGGGTCATTATAAAATTGGGATGCATCGGAAGCTCTATATGCTTGAAACACGGTTTAATACAGGCATAGATTCATTTGATATCCTAATAATACGTCGGCGGCTGCGGCCAGTTACGTTACCTTGTCTGGTGGTATCCAACAACGTTTCGGCGCTCCGCAGGATAGAACGCTCGTCAGAAGATGAAGTCATCAGTCCGCTCCTCCGTAATGTCGGACATCATAGAAGATATGAAAAAAAAAAAACACCGGTATTCGCCGAAAATTTTTCACAAACTCACCATACGCTGCCAAGAAAAAAAAACTAACCGAAACAAGATCAATACAAATTTAAACTAGGTTAGGTTCAAGTTTTTTTGTTTTTGGTTGACTTTACGCACATTTCAAGACTATCCCCATGTCCGTGAGACCTCTGTGAGCGGCGCTATTCGAAGTTTTACGTTTAGTTTACCATTTAGATTTTAAAGTTTAAGTTTTAATTCGAGTCAATATAGTTTAGTTTTAAGTCTAATTCAGTACAAAGAAGGCAAGTATCCGCAAGGTGCGACTACAGGGCAAACCAAACACAACTAGCTAGGGAGAAGAAAAAACAACCCATACACAAATTCACGCCAGAAAACCCAACATTGGCACGGAGGTAATGTGTCATGAAACAGACGACGGGAAAAGATCACTAGGATTAAATTTTAAGGAAAAAAAAATCCCGGGTTCAAAGACCGGACTAGTCTCCCAATTATATCGCTTTTAGTTCGTTAAGGGACGATTTTCATCCCATATCTGGTTAGGTAAGACAGCAGGGGAGATGTAAATAAAAGTCTAGGGGAGATTCGCTTAAGGTCCCGGGTTCACTGCGGGGTTTTAAGGCCAAGTTAAATTCGAGAAGGACAAAAAAAAGTAAAGCAATAAGCGCAATTATCAAAACACTTCAATTCATGCCAAAATGACAGGCGCACTCACAAAAGTTGTCTTAGTTTTTATTTGATAAAAGGGTGGGTGAGGGGGTTTAGAGCAAATCAGGATTACAAACTCGTAATTCACACTGTTGCGATGTCAAGTGAAACGTTAACTCCGATACTGAACAAGAAGTTAAGAAATTTTCTTAAAGTTCGAACTACACGTGACGGAATTTGGTCACCATTTGGGGAAAGACGTCACGTCACGTATTAATTTCGGTTATTTGAAATGGTGGAAACGAATCCTCAACAAGCTTGAGCGATGACAGCTACCTCTCGTAACGGGTTAACGCTTGGGAATGTATCTTAAGTCCTCTCGTAACGGAGTTAGGTGGGCCTACGAAGTTTCAGTGAATTCGCTTCTCGTTACGGGTTTGGGTTTTAAGTAATAGTTATAGTACCCCTGACGAACTGCATGGGATTTATCAGCCGATGGGCGATATCCCGAACATGGCCAATCCGCGAGAACTACGTCAAGATGACGTTCGAGGCGAAGCCGAGACGTCATCGCGACGTAGATCGAGCGAATTGGCCATGTGAGGGATATCGCCCATCGGCTGATAAATCCCATACAGTTTGCCACGGGTTCTATAACTAATTTATCGTACGGTCTGTAACTATTAAAATGAAAAACCAAATTGGTGAGGTAATAAGCTGTGTTAGTTTCATGCAAACTTTGTGTCGTCACTTTGTTTTGCTGCAGTCAGATTTGCGGCCGATACCATTCGAGCGAGATGAGGGTGAGCGGGGGTAAGCTATGTCCAGAGAGAGATTTATTTTAATCGTATAGGAGAAACGTTTTTTTTTTTTTTTATCTTGGCGCACATCACGAAAACTTCATGTAAAAATTACGTCGTACTCTTTAGATTCACGTAAGTGGTGTTTTAAAAATATTTTTTTTAATCATGTCGTTCACGTAATG
Organism: Lithobius niger; assembly: GCA_023313725.1. Classification (NCBI taxonomy): domain Eukaryota; kingdom Metazoa; phylum Arthropoda; class Chilopoda; order Lithobiomorpha; family Lithobiidae; genus Lithobius; species Lithobius niger. Next base: position 12,432 of record JAHWFP010089493.1, read on the forward strand.
AGTCGTCCTTCAATTGGTATAATGTGCTTTCTGAACTGTGGGTTCTTCGCGTTTGTCATTATCTGTCATTTCATGGGAGTAGCTACGTCTTTGGTACCTTTTAATGGAAAACGTTGATTTGGACGACAGCGAAGATTAATAGTGCTTAATAATGCCCAAGAAAAGATTCGGCATTCAACTTAGTGTCACTGCGGACCATTTTAAAGGCAATTCAAAGGTAACTTATTCCTGCAAACAGTTATGTGCTAAAGTGTGGGCAGGCAGTTAGAATGTTGTGAGTGTATTTTTATTTCGGGGTGGGGGGGAATAGCGTAACGCTTAATTTTGAAGGATGACATTTCGTGTGTAGTTCGCATGTTATTTCAGTTGGTGTTTTCGAAAGGCCGACGCAAGTTCACGTCATTTTGTGAGGAGGTAGGGGGACAGAGGGAAACAGCGTAACGTTTCATTTTGAGGGATGAAATTTAATGTCTAGTTCGTATGTTATTTCAGTTGGTGTTTTCGAAAGGGCGACGCAAGTTCACGTAATTTTTTTGATTTAGAGTCGCTAGCTAGTTTCTTTTTTTTTTTTGGGGGGGGGGGGGGAATAAGTATTCAATTTTCTTGTCTGTGTTTTGAAATATAGAACTGCTTTATAAAACCATGCGTGAATTAATTTGCTTTTATTTTGTTGCGTAATAAAAGAGCACGGTCGTCAATTTTTTTTTCAAACAAGGAACGAAGGTAGGCTACGATTTTATTTTGTGGCAAACATTATTTGGAAACTTTTGATTGACATGAAAAAATCAAATTAATTCTCGCATGGGTTTTATTAAGGAATTCTACCTTATGAAAGTATAGGCATTGTCTTAACACCACACTACTGTGCATGACATCCATATCACACTTTAGTGTGGTGATATCCCATATCACCACACTAAAGTGTGGCGATATGAAAATGATGCACTGTAAAGTGTGGTGATATGGGATATATCGCTGTGTGTTTTTAGCATTGTGAAAGGTAGGGACCGTACGATAACTATACGTTAGTACCATTTTCGCTTCACGTCACAGATTAATTTCACCCTAGAGGGTCAAGACAGGAAAGAAGCCAAGGCGTCGAACCCTCGACCCTATCACTACACACGTGGTTTAGCAGAAATTTGGCTTGCTTCACGGAAATTGACTACTAAAACATAACGAGAACAAAAGTTACCAATATTCGGCCATTGCATACAGAATTCGCAAACCCTGAATGGAGTTCAAGCCTACAACTTGCCCAACCTCGTCAAAACCGTTTTCCGCCACGAACAATGCTCGTTAATTGGGAGACCAATAAATAAAAATAATTATTCATATTACCTCATGAACTGGCATTCAAACAGCAGGCAGCCATCTGGGAAAGGCACTCCGTGATCAATCTGGCGACGGAAATCATGGTTTGACAGTGGTCGACAGACGATAAAAATCTTGGTTAAAATTAGTAAAAATTAAGTTTGTAAATTAGCTGCACGCAGCATCGTGGCGGTTAGCCATCGACCAACAAAAACCAACACTCCAAGTGAAGGACGGAGTAGGGAAGACTACAAGGTTACGAAAGGTCTGGGTTATAAAGGGGAACAAAATTTGCATATCATATGATGAGGCCTAGGTAACCATCATCTGAGATGTCTTAAAATAATTCAGTTTAGATAACAAAATTAAATTAATATTTAGTTAACAAAACGGCATATTATTAAGTTAAGCAAAACCGAATTTGACATGGAGAGTGATATTTTATAAAGTTCGTAAAATTTTTTATTTTAACAGGAACACGTTGATGACAACAAGATGACGTAGTTATCGCAAGGCAAGTGAAGTTAATTAAAGATCGTAAATGACGTCATAAGAAGCGATGAAAAAAAACCGGAACGCAAGTAAATTAATGATGTAAGAACGCGAGCGTGTAGAAATTGAATTCAGGGTCAACTGTGACATCGGACCAAGGAGCAGACAAGCGACTCAGCCGTTGATAAGCGCAATATCGGGCAGAACGCTATCGAGAAGAACGATAGCGCCATTGTAGGGAAGAATCATGAAGCTTTAGTGAGGAAGGCAGGCAGATTCTCATCCAACAGTTCCCTCTGGAATTCGCTCTCAGAGTCCAAACAAACTGTTCATACAAACTTAGTACAGCTGTTAAGGGGATGTAATTTGGGCTATTCATGCACATCGAGCTAAAACGCATGACATTTGGATCACAAGTCATTCTTAGGAGTGAAAATTGAACTAGCTAGAATAGAGATATCTCTTAACGTTCCCATTTCCACAGTGTCCCACGCACTCACCTCTGTGAGCTTGATTACCAACAAATTCTTGCTGGTTGTGCTAAACCATGAATTGTGGTTCACAAGTCATTCTGAACAGCACAACTCGAGCCAGCCATGGAACCCCATGAAGTAACCTTCTAGGGCCCCTCGTACCCCCGTACCTAACTCCACGAGGTTTTACCAACAAATTGTTGCAGATCGAGTTAAAATCCTGAAATTGGTACGCAAGTTCTCTTAGCAATACAAATCGAGTAGCTAGGGTAACCCCTTCAGATAGGCCCCGAGCCCCCCCCCCCCTCCCACGCCCATGCCACCCCTGTGCTCCCTCCCTGAGGCTTATCCAACAAATTCATGCAGATCGCGCTAAAAGCGTGAAATTTGCTACACCAGTCTTTCTTAGAAATATAAATCGAACTAGAAGTTGTTAGTTATTAGCCTCATGGAGGGGGCACTGGTGGTCTTGGGGTATCTAATGGGGTTCCATGGCTGGTTCGATTTCAACTGCTAAGAAAGACTTGTGTACCACAATGCTTGCTTTTAGTATGACCAATTTGTTGGTCATCAGCCTCATGAAGGGCCGCAGGGGGGGGGGGGATAGCAGAAAGGGTTTCATAGCAGTTCGATTTGTACTGCTAGGTATGACTTGTGTACCAAATTTCATGCTTATAGCTCAATGTGCATGATTTTTTTTGGCTTAACAGCTGTACTAGTGAGGGCAAAGAGTTACAACGACAACAACAACAAATGGCCATGCTGTAGAAGCCAAACAATTCTATTGTTGGCATTAATTTTTTTAATACAGTGAAAGAGTTACGACACGACCCCAAACTCCGAATTTCGTTGGTCTACGTCAATTCTTGGGAAAACTATAGGAATTCAATGTTTTACGTTTTCCCAATAAGAATAAGAATAAGAACAAGAACAAGGACAAGCATATTGTAGTTTCATTAAAATAGCATTAAAAATGCATGGCTCTTGTTACTACCAACATTATATGTTATAAAAGTTTTAAATCGGTACATTGATTCGATCTGTAGGTAGGAGCAAAATTTCTCTCAACAAAAGAAAAACAACAACAAGACTATTTTAGTCACATTTAAATAGCATTCAAAAGGGCCTAGGCATTGTCCATACCTACGTTTTAAGTTATACAAATTGACAATCGTTTCATAGGTTCGATCTCCAGGTGTGGGCTAAGAGTAACAACAACAACAACAACAACAATAAATGGCCGTGCTTTGAAAGCCAAATGGTTCCATTGTTGCCATTAAAATATTTGATGCCGTGAAAATTACGTAACGACCCCAAATACCGAATTTCGTTGATCTGTGTCCATTCTGGACGAAACTATAGGATTTCAAAGTTAGGCGTTTAACATGGAAGTTCATGTAGAGACTTATATAAGGCTTACATAAGGAGTGACAACGTGGTAGGACTAGTTTTAATGAGATACTCGAGAAGTGACCAGTCTTGTTTTAGAAGCTAGTGTCTGGGGATGGAGTTTTAAGTGAGAATCAACAAGAATTCAAAGGTCGCGGACTTCAGAAATAGAGTCGAGAATCTTAGAACTGAGAAATTATTTGTTATTGACGTCATGTAATTTATATGTTTCTATTTGTTTCAATTTGTAAAGAAAAAATTACAAACATAAAAATTATGTACATCCTGGGTTATTTAAACGTTAAAGCGCATAGGCCTGTTACTTTCCTGCTTAGATCACCGAAGGTCACCGCTTCGACACCCCAGGGCTAGCCCAAGAAAGTTTTGAAGGCGAATTACTAGGCCCTCCTTGGCGGATAGTCTGCCTGTCGAATTTCGATGGACTGCCAGACAAATCAGAGTATGTATTTTCAACTAGAAAACTTTTAATTTATATAATAATAATAACAATATTTGTTGCGATAGCAACGGGCCTGGCATTGCAGACATTATAAAATTCGGGGCGGTGCAGATGAGTTTTCAAACACCGTTCATTCAACAGTCTCTTGAAGGCGTGGAGTGACGAGGCTGAGGCAATGTAGTCAGGAAGAGAGTTCCAAACCGGGGCAATACGTAAAGAGAAAAAAGATTTTCTACAGTTTAGATTAAACTTGGGAATAATTAGTTTTAATTTATGTCCCCTAGTTCGTGTACCAGTGGTTATTTCAAAGAAAGGAAGATCAAGTGGTAGCATATTATATAAGATTTTGTAAGTGAGAATTAAGTCAGCCTTAAGTCTACGCAGTTCGAGTGAATCTAATTGTAAAAGTTCCAAACGTTGTTAACAGGTTTTACTTTTCAATCCCGGTAATGATTTAGTAAAACGTCTTTGAACTGACTCAATATGATCGATATCTTTTAATAGGCTTGGCGACCACACCTGGCATGCATACTCTAGGAGAGGGCGTACGTATACTTTATATGCCCAAAGTTTCGTGTTTAATTTGCTAGAGGTGAAACAGCGTTGTACAATAGACGATCTACGATTTGCCAACATAGCAATATAGTTACAGTGTGTAGATAATTTAAGGTCTGGCTGGAACCAAATTTCCAGATCTTTGATACATGTTGTAGTTTTCATGCTTTTCATGTTAATGGTGTAGTCGTGAGGGTTAGAAGCTTTGCCCACGCAGAAACTCAAACATTTCTCATTTGAGAGTGGTAGCTGCCATTTTTCTGCTCAGGATTCCACATTATTTATTTCATGCTGGAGTAGTTGGCAATCAGGTTCGGTAATAATGGGCGAGTACAACTTGAGATCGTCAGCACATTTTTCATGATTCACTGTGTTATTGTTACAAGTTAGGTCATTCAAATAAAGGATGAACAGTAACGGGCCAAGAACCTGCGGTACACTACTAATTACTTTTGTTTCATCGGATAAAACAGAATCGATAGCCACTCTTTGCGAACGGCCACTAATGAAGGCCTTTATCCATCTCAGTAATTCTCCTTCGAATTTGAAAAATGTAAGTTTATGTAACAATTTTGCATGGACCACAGATTCAAAGGCTTTTTTGAAATCGAATAGAATAATATCTGTGTTAATACCTAGGTCCCGTGCCTCAGTCCATTTATCAAGTGCTATTAGTAGTTGGTGAACTGTAGAACGGCCTTCCCGAAACCCAAATTAATCATTATTTAAAATATTAAACCGGTTAATATGATGCATCATTGCCCTAAGAACAATTGATTCCATGACTTTACATGGCACGGAGGTTAGTGATATTGGCCGATAATTTTTTGGGTCTGCTGGGTTGCCCTTTTTTAAAATCGGTACAACATTAGCTGTTGACCAGTTGAATGATAAAAGACCTGTAGAAAACGATAGAGAGAAAATTATTTTCAGGGGGAGTGCAATTTGGTTGCAAATTTGTTTGTAAAAAAATGCAGAAAAGCCCTCTGGTCCAATTACGTGACTTGGTTTAAGAAGGCCCAAGATAGTAATAATATTTCCAAGTGAGAAGACAACATTAGAACAGGTTTCAGTGATTTGGTAAGTATTAAGTGTTATTGTGGGTGGTTGTTGATCATTATCGGTCACCCCGTTCTTAGAAAATTCGAAATTTAGTGTCGTCGCTTTCTCTTTAGCATCGTTAATTAGCACACCATTAACCCTCAAGGGATTAATTGTTCTAGATGATTTTGTTTTGTGGCGGTAGAAACGAAAAAGTGCAGGAAGGCTTCCTTCCTCAAGCGTTTTTTTCCCCTTAAGTAATGTAAATCCTTTACACAATTAGAGTAATTCCGTCTGAACTCGTTGTATTTCAGTTTATTTTTTTTCGAGTTCTTTAGAATACTCAGCATGCTTTTTATTTGTCTTTCTTGATGCTCTAGTGCAATCATTTGCCAAATTAAGATTAAATTTATGAATTGATCCCATGTATCGTTAACCTGTATAAAAGAATGAAGTTCGTTTTCCCAGTCAAGTTGGCTTAACTTTGTGCGCAGTTGAGTGAAATTTATATGTTGTCTAGGATGACAATTGACAATAGATAATTTTTGATGAATTTTGAACGAAACCATATTATGGTCACTCAAGCCTAGCCCTGATTCAACATCTACGTCAAAAAGAGCACGGGTGTCGTCTGTTAAGATAATATCTAGGATGTTCAAATCTATAGTATGTTTTGTAACCAATTGGGTAAACCCACAACTCGAGATTAAATTTAGGAATTTATAATGAAGCCGATGGGGCGTTGAATTCACTGTCCAATCGACAGTTGATAAATTAAGGTCACCAAGTGCTATATTTGTATGATCCGGGACTATTGCAGAACTTATAAAAGCACCCATTTTCTCAATATGATCTTCACTTTCACTATTCGGAATATAACAAACAATGAAATTTAGTTTAGATGGCATTAGCTGAACCGTCATTGCCTCAGCCTTACCAGCAATCAAGTTAACACCAACACACAGTCCCCTTCTGAAGATTACAGCAATCCCACCCGCTCTGGATCCCCTATCTCTTCTAATCAAGTCGTTAGGGGTGGCCATTTATTATCATTACATCTATTACCGTTGGGTTAAGCCAGGTTTTCGTAACAAAAATAATGATAATACTGATCATTCGACAAAAGGTGAAAAGCTGCTAAATTTGCTACTAGGCTCCGAGCATTCAAAAGGATACATGTGAGGTTTCTGGAAGTCACATTAAGATCTGTTAATGGTGCTCTGTTGGATGTGTCACCCATGGTTTTTCTGTTCAATCCAGCACAATGGTTTTGGGAAGATAGCTTGGTTTTGGCACGCAGACCAGGTAACGTCCCATTTATCGTCTCTAGTTTTCCATCATCCAATCACTTGGTATTTTGTTCACATCATTGGATAGTTAGTTTCTCATAGTTTATTAATAACTAATTAATAGAATATATATTACCTAGCCGAAAATAGAAATCAGTCTTTCAATTTGTGAAGTGGCAGAGTGGTGTATCGTACGCACCAGTTGATACCCACCAGTAACGCATCCTTTAGGTATATGGCATTCCACACTGCCCCCTCTCTTCTACATCCATGATACTGCCATTTCATATGCATTATGCATGTCAACAAAAGCGGAATGTACCTTTTGAGTGCCGTAATTACAGCTAACCCAATTCCGGGTTACTGTATTAGTCATTTTAGTTATATAACCCATAACATAATGACAGTGGTGTTACTCCATTCATTGCCAGTGGCGTCATTCTGGTAACCTAAATCTGAATTTCACCCGTTAGTTTCACAATTTTTTTGCTGAACTTAGCCACAATAGACATAAATATTCACGATCTGGAAGAATGACTTACCGAATCGACTTCTGTCTATCTCAATAAAGGAAGCTTCCGGTTTATTTAAACTTTCACAAGGGCTGCTTCCCATGTTCAGAATGTGCAGACAGTATAAGAGCTCCAGCACACCACAAACCTTTCATTTCGACATTCTTCGTCATTGTCAAAATGAAAGGCCTGTGGTGTGCTGGTGCTCTTCTCCTACTATCGGAGTTTCATTTCGATATTATTGGAAGTCAGAGTACAAAGGTAAAACCCGAATAAGATTTTTTCATCTTAACTACATTTTCAATCAATCTTTTCTCAAAGAATGAAGTGTCTATTTGTCCCTGATACACGGTTTT
>JAHWFP010089493.1:25312-40544 GCA_023313725.1 Lithobius niger
AATTTGTTTTATTTAGTTAATTTGGTGTGTTGATATCACTCGTTTTTTTTACCAGTTTATTACTTTGTTATTACAGTTGGTTTATTTTTCGTGAGTTGGACGTAAATACAATTTCTTTGCAACGTTGTTTAGATTTATAGTGATACACTAGTGTGTGTCTAGGCACGCACGTCAGTATGGCGGCGCTCGTAAGGCAGCTATTGAGTGAGCTGCTTCAAAGGAAAATTTTAACTGAACGACATGTTCGTTCAGGGTTTGTACCACGGCAGTTGTATGAGGTAGTTCGTGAGGAAGCAAGGAAGAGGAATATTCAGGATGTGGACTTACATTTACATGGTGTGGTGGACGACGGCATGCAGGATGTTAAAGTGCTTAACCCTAAAGGCATTGCAATGGAGACGACCAGCAACATTGACGTTATGAACAATGGTGAGGTCACAAACAATGTCACAGAGATGATTGTTGATCCAAATGGTGCGGCTGATGAAGTGGAGGGAAATGAAGTGGTTCGTAGTTCGGATCATAATTACTTTAGTGATGAAGAATCAAAACGCAGCATAGAGTGGCTGAAGAAGTTGTACCGTGGAGGATTGTCGAATATTAAGATGGCGAATTCAGTGGTGGTGTTAGCTACGCAGGAAGGACGTCCTTACTTGTTGCCGCATCTGAGAGATGCTATTGCTAAATATGTGGCCTTGAGTGACGTCGAGGCAGTTTGTCCTCTGCGAGTAAACAATGCGTATCAGGTAGTACTCAAGACATTGGCTGCTAAACAAGCTTTGAAGAGTGCCAGGAATTTTGTTGTTAATGGCTTTCGGGCCATGGTCCACGATCTCCATGTTAATGTTGTGCAAATGAGGATCCATTGGCTGCCGTATGAGGTGTCGGAGCGTGATATCGGGGCAGCTCTGTTGAAGTATGGCACCCTGCAGTCGTTCAACCACGAACGCAGTTCCATAGCTGGTATGACACACTGTTTCTCGGGTGTAAGGCAGGCATCGCTGCATCTGCGGGACAGTGTCACTCTTGACGATCTTCCGGATGTTGTGCATGTGCGCGGTATTCCAGCTCTCCTTGTTGTTTCCGGTAGACCACCTCGTTGTTTAAGATGCCATTTTGTTGGTCACGTTCGTAGTTTTTGCACGAGTCTTTATTGCCGTGAATGCGACAGATACTCTGAACGCAACAGTCCTTGTGATCACATAAAGTCTTATGCGTCGGTGCTGCGTGTGCGTGATGATATTGTGAAGTGCGCGCCTGTGCCAACAACGGTGCCAGTTGAATCTACTGCGTCTGGGCCAATGGTGGAGAAATGTAGCATTACAGTGAAGCAATGTAGTGTGTCTGTTGGTGCACCGTGTGGTGCACCTCGTGGTGTGCCAGTTTGCAGTGTGGAAGGGTCTTCTGCGATGACTAGTGTCGCACAGCCAATTGTTTCTGGGTCACCAACAACAGAGGCGTGTACTACAGCGGACCCGGATGATGCGCCGGTTGGTGCACCCGATGGTGCACCAAGTAGAGCACCGATATGTAGTGGGGAAGTGGTGCAAGAGTTGGCGTTTATGAGTGCTCTGGCGGAAGGATTTGGAGAGTCCGTGAGTGTTGGTGATCAACAGTTGCTCTCACAGGGTGAGGAATACAGTTTTCAGCGCAGGAAAAGGCGTCGTATGAAAGAAGATAGAGCAAATTGGTTGGTAGCCACTAGAAACAAGTATCAGCTTCTGGAGACGGTTGTTGAATCTGATGGAGAACTGGTTGGGGGCCCTGTTCAAGTAGAGCCAGTGCATGATGATGCAAGGGCTGGTACTAGTGTGTGTTGTGGAGAGAATTCGAGGGTGGGCAGTCCTTGTCCTGGGGTTGAGTTTGAAGTTGATGTGGTTGTTGGTGTAGGTGATTCAGTGTCAGAAGCAGGTGTGCCCACCAGCAGTGTCAGCTTGTGTGAACCAAGGAGCACAGAGCCATCTGCCGATGTGAGAGTTAATGTGCAGGAAGATGTGTGTAGTGGTATTGACGAGTAAGCACTTTCCTGGTCTCTTCAAATATTTGCTGGGGTGTAGTGCAGTGTATTCAGTCAGCTAAACAATCACATTTATGTTGTTGCAGCATGTGTGAGGATGTGTGCTTGTGTGTGTGTGTGGGTGTTTCACTTTCCTCTTCACAGAGTTAACAATATGCTCGTGGAATGTGCACGGTGCAGCAAGCAAACTAGACGAAATTGAAAATTTGTGTACTTTGACTGATGTGTTAGGTTTGCTTGAAACTAAGCTTCCGATTGGTATGGCTCCAGTCGTTCCGGGCTTCAGCTGTGTTGCAGGCCCAGGCCATTCCAGTGTTAGGGTGTTGCTCAGGGATACGGTACCTTTCACACTGCCGGAACTTCCCTATTGTCCTAATGTTGATGCATGTGTGTTAGCGGTATGGTGGAGGGGTATTTGGCTAACGTTGGGCTTTGTTCATCTGCGTGGGCCTCTCTCAAGGCTTCATTGGGTGCAGTGGGTGGAGGCGCTTCCCAGGCCTCTGGTGCTGGGAGGCGACTTCAATGCTCACCATTACTCTTGGGGAAGTTCCCGATGTGATGGTAGGGGTACCATGATCGCGAGTACTGTAGACGCTTTGGGTTTAGAGGTTGTCCAAAATGGTACGCCAACCTTTGTTAGGTGTTGGGGTGGTGTGATTCAGGAATCGATTTTAGATATGTTTCTGTGTTCCCCGGAAATTGCTTGCTGCTTCTCCTTTGAAGTTTCGCAAGACTTGAGAGGCAGTGACCACTTTCCGGTGGTACTGCGGCAGTGTGGTAGACGGTGTGAGGGGGCTTCAAGGAGGGTTAGAGGCCCTGTTGTCAGTTCTGGAGAGTTTAGTGAATGTGTCAAAAAGTGGTTTAGTGTAAAGAGGAAAAACGGCCGCAAGCGCAGTGTTGACAATCGAGGCAAACCAGTTTGGTGGACCAATGTGTGTGATAAGGCTGTTTGTGATCGAAGACGTTGCTGGCAGCGTTTTCGTCGGTTTCCGTCTGATGAACGTTGGTATGCCTTTGTCGGTGTTGCCCATGAGTCACGATTTCTGTTGCGCAGAGAAAAGGCTTTGTTTGGCAGGCGGTTGTGCGAAAAGGTGACCCATGGGGTACCTCTTGCCCGGGTCTGGGAACTAGTCCGCCCGCAGGATACACGGCCAGGCATAGGGTGGGTGTTGGATGACGCAGGCTTGGTTTTGAGGGGGCTGCCTATGGCAAACGCCTTCAATGATAACTTTTCACATGTGTTCAGCTCGGGCAGGGGCCCGAGTCCCCCACTGGTTGTATGTGGTGTGGAAAATGACCATGAGCCCCTGTCAATGTTGGAGCTTGAGGCTTCTCTGGCAGCATGCAATCCATCCAGTGCTGTCGGCATTGACCACATCTCCTATAGAGATATGTCTTCCTTGACTGCTGCTGGGAAGGAAGACCTCCTGGCCTTTTTTCAGAGTCGTTTTTGTGGCGGCCCTCCACCACCGTCTCATATGAATAAATCAAATCAAATCAGTATACACGTTCTCATTGTCCGAACTTTGGCCGTCCAATGAGAGACGATGCCGACAATACTAACAATGGTTATAACAATATTTTCGTACTTACGCGCCCTCCCACGCCATTCCCGTTACGCCCTCAGGCTCCAAACCATAAAAGGTACGCAGTTTGTATTATATTGCACCCATTCGTCCAATTTCATGGCTGGAAGCCTTCCCGTTATCTCGGTATCGATGAATAATCACCCTATGAAAATTAACATGGATATATGAGCTAGCTAGTAACTAGTAACACATTTACAACGTTATTGAGGGTCAGATTTTGCATTGAAAGTAGCTTAGCCGGCATTCCTACACGAGTTAATTTTTGTGAGGTGGGTCATTGCTCACGATTTCAACACAATTTAAGCTTTTGTACCGCATTATTATTTTAGCCCACTGACACTGACGCAATGGCGTCGCGCTACAATGGTTTACAACCTCGACAATTGAATTGGATGTGATGTTTGTCGTGATGTTTGTTGCCTAACTTGGTGCGACACATTAGCGTGTGTCTAGATTAGGCAAAAAGGCCAATCAGCAAACGCCAGCCTCAAGGCGAAGACTTAAAATTAAACAAATGCTGACAATGCTTGTGAGCCAACAATTCACACGTACTTTTAGGAACGTGAAGAGAAAGCTTTATTATCCTTAGTACCAATAATTTATAGCAGCATTGGGCCGGATTGATACTTGGGTGGGTGACCGCCTGGGAATCTGGCTGTTGCAGACATACGGCCTTAGGGCTTCGGGCAGATGACCAGGAGTGGTTAACGCTCGTTAAACCCTTTAACCCTTTAACCAATAATTTATAGGGTTGGGGAGGAACTAACAGGAATAATAATGTAACACGTTTCAATAGGGACTTTTTAGAGGTACAAATTCTTCTCCCCAACACTATAAATTCTTGTTATTACGAATCTAAAACAAAACCCACAATGGCGAAAGAACCCACCAAGTTTCAGCCAATCAAAGTAGTGATATCAGAGCCAAAATGACTGCCACCAAGTTACTACATTAGTTGCCAAGCTAATCCCACCGAGTATTAGATCAAAGGTTAAATCAAAACCCTGACCATTGCTACTATCGCGGGCTGCGGATTTATTAAAAGCTTAGTGGCCCGAAGCCATGCGACTTACTACGAACAAGTAGTACGTCCATTTTATCGACGATGATGTTTTATCCATTGTTTCTGGCAGTCCGTTGCATTGTTACTCCTTAACACTAATAACGAGTAATGCTTAGTTTGATCACCGGTGGCGTTTTTCCAACAAACGGAAAAATAGTATTACAAATGATTGCTATTTAATGCCTCCCCAAACGTTAAAAATATAAAAGGCACGTATTGGAGTTAAAAGAGTGTTGAATACCAAATTTCATTCGTATCTGTCGCATAATTTATTTATTTTACCCATAAGGGTAAAGGGACCCATCAAGTTTTGGCTATAGAAAGTAGTGATATCAGAGCCAAAATGCTGCCACCAAATGTGTGGTCCAAACCGTGACCTCTCAAGCTTAACTGACAACACCTAGGTGTGAGTTAAGATTGAGTGATCAGGGTTGGGAACGAAAACTAAGTGGGAGCCATTTTGGCTCTGATATCACTAGTTTCTATGGCCAAAATTTGATGGGTCCCTTTACCCTTATGGGGTTTTGGTATCATATCACCCCTTTTGGTCGTTTTATGGTTCGGTTTAGCGTAAGTATTGATTGTGAGTTCCTTATGAAAATATAATTACAAATGGTTTCTTGAACAGCCTGAAAAAAATCGTAACTTTGCTATAATTAATGGTCGCTGATAATTATATTTCCAATAAAATGGCCGTTGTATTAATTTGATTGTAAAAGAAATGAGCACGATTAAGTTAGTTTCGTTTAGTTTAGGTTTATCAAGATTATTATTATTTTTTTGTCTTTATTCAAGGAGCAGTAACCCTGCACGGATTTTATTCCCCATAAACAGTTTAGTAGACGATGATATTAGCACTGCCGGTAGGCAGTGCTTATCAGAGTTTGTTTGCGGACGAGAATTTCAGAAAGTTGGACAGGAGGAGGAGGCGGCGGAGCGGTTAACAATGTCAAAATGTTACAATGCTGTAACGTGTAACAATAGGGTAACAATAGGCCAGGCGCACAAAATCGGATTATAGCTCACTCGAACAAGATGCAACGATGGTTGGGTGCCGGGAAAGTAACATTGTCGTTGTTTGAGTTAGCTAGCTCGTTGTGGAGAACCAAAATTGATTTTTGCTTGATTTTTCCTTAAATCTTCAAGTTTTAAACCGTAGGGTGCGAAGTCTTAAATTTTGAGGCCTGTGGCCTCAAAATTGGGCGGCCGACATGACGGTGTGACTTATTTACTTTTTCAATGCGGGCTTCGGGAAGCCAATTGAATTGTTTCCGCGATTGTTGCCACGATACTGAAACAATCCAGAATCAACTACTCATCGAGATGACGCATGCTAAATCCAGAAATACGCTAATGTGTTGCCATCAAATAATAATCATGGGCCAGTCACAAACCTTCGGCGGAACCTAAACATAAATATCCATTTCTAATGTTCCGTTTTTTCGAAAACAAAAATCGGTGGACAGCGGACACATATAAAATGGAAGTGAAAAAAGCCAACAAATTAACTGAGCAAAAAAACGGTTTCGCCGTTTAGAAAAAAAACATTAGGGCTCGTACCCCCATACTCACAGTATCCATTTCTAATGTTATGTTTTTTTAGAAAACAAAAATCGGTGGACAGTGGACACATATAAAATGGAAGCGAAAAAAGCCAACAAATTAACTGAGCAAAAAACGGCTTCGCCGTTTAGAAAAAAAACAATAGAGCTCGTATCCCCATAGTCACAGCCCTGAAGGTACACGAATAAAAAACGGATTTAGAGTTCACTTGAACGCAACGAACTATAATTTGAACTCCAATTCGCTAAACGTAAGCCCACAAACACACAAAATAGACGCCATAAACAGCAAAACGGTACAAAATTGAAAGATAAAAATGCATACACAAAATGAACACAAATTATAGTTCAAATTAGAGTTCGTTGCGTTCGAGTGAACTCTAATCCGTTTTTATTCGTGTACCTTCAGGGCTGTGAGTATGGGGATTCGAGCTCTAATGTGTTTTTTCTAAACGGCGAAGCCGTTTTTTGCTTAGTTAATTAGAGTTCGTTTGCGCACGAGAATTTCAGAAAATTGGACAGGAGGAGGCAGTTTGTTTGTTTGTTTGTTTGAGAGCCAAAAAGACCTTAAAGTCATACGCTCTACACTAAATGAACCTTAACCTAACTTATACCTAATCCAAATAAACTGGAAATGACTGGAAAACAGGATTACTATTATACCGTACTGTGCACCCATAATAATATTTACAGTGCAGACAAATTATTTATTATAATAAACAAACAAACAAAAATATTATGTCAGCCTTTATTGTTTAAAATTTAAATTTTGTTATTTATTTTTATGCATTTTATCACAGCTACAGGGCTGTATAGTCATTAAAAAAATAAAATATAAATTAAATATTTATCTATTCAAAATAAAGTGCCAAAAAAACACTCGAGGGTAAACGCATTGCAATAAAAGTCGTATTGTGTGCCTCAGAATTGTTTTAATCTATCTCCAACCAGGAACGTTCTCTGATTGGCTGATGAGGCTGTTAGAACACTATAATTCCAAGAGTTTACTTGCTGAGTGGGAGATAGACCAAAGTGTTTTTGTGTACAGCCCCCTCTGGTGGCGAATTTATAAAACTAACATTGGAGATAGCTTAAAATAGGAATAAGTGTCATATTTATTGTAGCTTGGAATGGGGAGGAGTAAAAGAGTTGACATTTTTTTTTTAAGTTGGGTCGGTCGCGGGATTCGATCCGGCATTCACTTGGTTTGCAGACGAGGACGCTGACCACTGGGCTGTTGCTGCTCGCTTTACTCAGGGTCCCCGGGGATCCCTCATAAAGTTTGAGTTGCGCGTTGGGACTTGTTTTTTTGCCGTTCAGCAGCCGTTCTTTTAAAGGGGCGCCAGGCTTTTTTTTTTAATTGGGTCGGTCGCGGGATTCGATCCGGCATTCACTACAGTACCATACAGTACCCCGAAATAGCCCGAGACCAAAGTGCTCCCTGGGATCTACACCTCACTGAACCTCAGTGAACCTCCTTGTAGCTCTACAGAAGGACAAAACTGCACTGACCCGACTACGGAGAGCAACTCCCCTTTCCTCCTGACCTTCATCCAACAATGACAACACTTTCCTCCACCACTTATCACCATACAAGTTTAAACAATAGTTATCATAACACATTTAAACAATAGTTATCATAACACATTTAAACTATAGTTATCATCACACATTTAAACAATAGTTATCACGACACTTTTTTGAACTGGCAACCAACCAAAGAAAACAAACTCCAAACTAATCTAGACTAACGTTAGTGTGTCGCCGCCAAGTAACAGTAGATCATCCCATTGTAGACATCCGATTGTTAAAAAATTGATTGTTAATGATAAAAAGGCGGCTCACTAGCAGACATGTGTCTGTTAACTGTAAGCAACTGAAAGCATATTTTGGCATGTTGAAGATAAATCCCAATGTGACAGAAATGTTTCAAATTGTGGAAAATGTAAGGGGAAGGGTCAGAGATTACGAAAAACTAAAATTTAAAGGATGAGTGACCACCAATCATAGAGAAAAAGATGCGTCAATAACGTTGTTTTTATGTTACTGTCTAGTTAGCTGTTGGCGAATTTCAAAACCCTCCCACGCATTTGTCCTGTCGCCTACAACTCTCAAACCGACAAAATGACCATGTTCAGACCACCATGCATCCGTGTGCCAAAATTCAGCTACGTAAGTTCTCTCATTTTTCCCATGTTAAAACCCATAGACATTTTGCTCACGGCTAGCGCAAAATTGAGAGGGCCTTCGTAGCTGAATTTTGGCACACGGGTGCATGGTGATCTGAGCATGGTCCTTTTGTTGGTTTGAGAGTTGTAGGGGTCAGGACAAATGGGTGGGAGAGTTTTGAAATTCGCCAACAGCGAATTTAAATTTAGTTTCTTTTCCAAGTTGCAACCAAAGATTTCAAGCAACAATGTCTTGAAAATCAACACTGGTCTTTAGATTTATTGTAAAAGCCTGCACGAACTAAAAACTGAACTGTAACGAAGGACAAAATAAGGAAACATTAATGGTGCCGTAGATAGCGTAAGAATAAAAGGATGCACTTAGATGATGGACGGTTAAGCAACAATACGAGCATCCACGAGCTAACGGAGTTTTTGTTAATAACCCAAAAATAAAATGCTTCACGTTCTGCTGTTTTAGTAACAGCGACCTTCGGGGGTTTCTGTATGACTAAATGTCAATGAAATCTTGAAATGTTAAGAGGAAGGTGCAGGGACAAACAAAACAACAGAGGGGGATGCGCTGATTGAGTGAGTGAAGCGAACGAAATCAGCGATTGTTAGCCCGTGTGTGCCAAAATGGGATTGAAGCAACTTAAGCAAGTGAAGAGTGGTCATACAGTAAACTAAGCCGTGGCAATTTGGCTAATCTAACTGGCAATGGTAAATTTGAAAATAAGAAATGTGAAAATTTATATAAAAAAATTCCTCTAGAAAAATGCTACAGATGAAGATAACACGGTGTACCCTTGTGTACGTTCACAGTCCTATGAAAGTTGTGATATCCACCCAAAACCAAAACTGGTAGAAAAAAACCTGCCAAGTTTCCAAAAAGGATCGGCCTTTGAAGGTAGTAATATCCTTGAACCAAGGAAAGGCCGCCAAGATCAATCCTATTAGCTAAGTTAATCTTTGAACCCAATAATACTGTGGACATTAAATGAAAACTTGAAGATTGCTACAGCGAGTAGCAATCTTCAAGTTTTCATTTAACTTTCGAACTATTAGCCGGTGCGATTAACTTGGCTAATTAATACGCTTGACCTTGGCGGCCTTTCCTTGGTTCAATGATATCAGTACCTGCAAAGGCCGATCGTTTTGGAACTTGGCGGGTTTTTCTACCAGTTTTGATTTTGGGTGGATAAGATTTTTCCCATGTCAAATAGCTAGCTAGCTAGCTAATAAGATTTTTCCAATGTCAAATCCCATAGACGTTTTACTCATGCCTAGCGCAAAATTGAGAAGGCCTACGTAGCTGAATTTTAACACACGGATGCATGGTGATCTGATCATGGTCCTTTGTTAGTTTGAGAGTTGTAGGGGTCAGGACAAATGCGTGGGAGGGTTTTGCAATTCGCCACCAGCGAATTTAAATTTCGTTTCTTTTCGAAGTTGCAAACAAAGATTTCAAGCAACAATGACTTGAACAATCAACACTGGTATTTAGATTTATTGTAAAAGCCTGGAAGAACTAAAAACTGAACTGTAACTTAGGACAAAATAAGGAAAGATTAACGTTGCCGTGGATTGCGTAAGAATAAAATGATGCACGTTAGATGATGGTTACGCAACAATACGAGCATCCACGAGCTAACGGTGGTTTTTGTTAATAACTCAAAAATAAAATGCTTCGCGTTCTGCTGTTTTAGTAACAGCGACTTTCGAGGATTTCTGCATGACTTAATATAAACAAAATCTTGAAAATTTAAGGTAAGGTGCAGGGATAAACAAAACAACTGAAGGGGATGCTCTGATTGAGTGAGCAAAGCGAACGAAATCAGCGATTGTTAGCCAGTGTGTGCAAAAATGGGATTGAAGAAACTTGAACATGTGAAGAGTGGTCATACAATAAACTAACCCGTGGCAATTTGGCTAATCTAACTGGCAATGGTAAATTTGAATATTATAAATGTGCAAATTTATAGAAATAAAATTTGTCTAGAAAAAAGGTACAGATAAATATAAGACAGTGTAACCTTGTGTACGTTCACAGTCCTATGAAAGTTGTGATATCCACCTAAAACCAAAACTGGTAAAAAAAAACCTCCAAGTTTCCAAAAACGATTGGCCTTTGAAGGTAGTGATATCATTCAACGATGGAAAGGCCGCTGAGGTCAATCCTATTAGCCAAGTTAATCGCACCCAATAATACTTTGGATATTAAATAAAAACTTGAAGATTTCTACATCGAGTAGCAATCATCTATTTTCTATTTAACTTTCGAACTATTAGTCGGTGCGACTAACTTGGCTAATAGGATTGACCTTGGCGGCCTTTCCTTGGTTGAATGATATCACTACCTTCAAAGGCCGATCGTTTTTGGAAACTTGGCGGGTTTTTCTACTAGTTTTGGGTGGATTAGGTATATTCATGACCATCTAAAGTTGAATTGACTATTGAACCAATCTCAAGCCGGGTTTTCCGTCTATAATACTTAAATGATTCAGCTTTTCTGTGGAAGGGCCCTAAAACCAAGAAAACTAAGTTAGTTTCTTTCACATCGACAAGAAGGATTTGAGGAAAAATCAATGAGTCAAAAATTCCTAAAACGTAACCTAAAAAATTACCTAACCTACCTAACCTAACCTAAAATTCTTAAAAATGGGGTAGGCAACGTTTAAAAACGTAGGGCGTCAGAAAGAATTTAAAGAGTAATTTTTATTTTTTAGGCGGGAGGAAGGTAAGCGCGAAACTATAAATTTTTTCGTTCGCTGTCGACAAAAATTACTGCTCTACGGCCATCTATTCTGTAAAGAGTTCTAGCGTCGTGTTGCCTCTACGGTTTGCCTGTTGATTTCATTTGATTTATTTGTGGAGCTATGACCCGACGCCGTTCTTTTCCGTGTATAGAATAGAATGCATAAACAATGCAGGAAGTAATGCAAACAATGTAGGATGACAAGCCATTTATTGTCCTCTTATTGCAATAATGAACGTTGATAAGCGTTTTAAAAGCGGGCCTAGTAATTAACAATAAACCTGTCTCGGGCTGCGCCCTCGGGGGTATTGTTGCTTCTTTGACGGCTTCTAAAAACAGCTTATCAACGTTCATTGTTGCAGTAAAAGGACAATAACTTACTAGTAGTAGTAGCTAGCATTAAATCAACGATGTTGAGGTACCTTTTTCGTATTGAAATCCTTTAAGCACAGCTCTAAAACAGGACTTTCTGTTGTCTACTCGGTAAACCCGTCGATGTATACAATTTCCAAAGTTTTCTGTCGCATTATTATTTAGTATTCAATACCAGAAAATACGGGTTTAATGTCTCGGGTAAGAGAAGCAGTTGCTAGCTTTCGCCCAAACAATGATAATGAAAAACAACAATTGAACAACAACAATCTGACGGCAATAATTAGACACCATCCGAAGTCAAGTGGGGGAAGAAGGGATTCCTGAGTGTGAAATTTTCTGACAAGGGGAAAAAATGTTCTACAATTTAAGACGTCACATAATTTTTTTTATTTATCTTGCAGTACGTTTCCCATAATCCTACTTTTTGTTTCATAGAACATTTTGCATAAAACATTATTCCGAAAAACATATTTCCAATTTCTTTTTATCTTTTTACAGCTATCTACACCATTAAGGATGTATGATGTGCGTGTGTGTTTGTGTGTTTGTTTGTGTGTTTTTTTGTATTTGTACCTCTACTCCTCCGGAACCAAAGCACCTACAAAGATGGGAGTAGGACCAAAAGAAAGATAATAAAGGTGCGCGCGCACAGTAAAGGCCTATTTTCAACGCTGTAACTTGATATTATCACCCTCAAATATGCGGGGAAAAAAACCCAAAAAAACGTTTTTTTAAACCCTCTTCATGTTTGTTCATGAAAACCTTCTCGAGCGAAGAGACATGATCTGGAAAAGAATGCACGGACGACGTATTTTGCAACACACCACATATACATCTTAAAAATTGGCTTCATACTAACTAACTTGATGCACGGAAAAATCAAAACAATAGATTTGGTTTTAAAACGGTGTTAAACATTCGTGTTTCTGAAGCACGGAGGTGCGTGGATTGAACGAGCAAAGCGAGCGACTTCCACGTAAACTAAACCATTTCAATGTGTGTTTCGCTTTGCTCTATCAATCTTTCATCTCTCACCTTCGTAGGAAATTACATCTGACGTTCTGCAGATGTTTCTCCAAGTGAGGGATCATCAGAAAGTGAAGTGATAAGACGCCCGTGGAAAAATCTGTACTGAGCAGGGCGTAAAGACCAATATTCTTCAAATAAGTAAAACAAGAAAACCCATATAAAGTGTATACTAACACAAATTACACGTGATGTGTGGTTCTTGGTGGTTACTTTGATTCAGTTACGTTTCTGAGGATATGTTTGCTCTCATTGAGTGAGCGAAGCGAACGAAAATCAGCGTTTGTCGTCAGAACCAGCTCTTGATCTTTTTGCTTGACTCCTTCGACGTAAAAAAAATAATATTGACCTTCTCCGAGTTAACCGATATCGCATACTACATTCTTATAATTTGCTTGATCGTTTTTTATGTGGAAAGTCTGTCTGTATAATAAGTATTGCAGCAAGAAATCTCCTCCAGCGAAGCGAAATGATCTGCAGAAGGATGCACGGTCGACGTAGTTTGCAACACACCATATATACATCTTAAAATCGGTTTTGTATTAACTGACTTGATGTATGGAAAAATGAAAACAATAGATTTGGTTTTGAAAAGGTGTCAAACATTGGTGTTTCTGAAGAATGGAAGGAAGGAAGGAAGAAATGATGAATGGAAAGATGGAAGGACATATGAAAGGAAGGAACGAATTAAGAATGGATGGAAGGAAGTATGGAAGAAAGGAAGGAAGGAAGGAATAAATGATGAATGGAAGGAAGGTTGAATGGAAGGAAGGAACGAATTAAGGATGGATGGAAGGAAGGACGTATGGGTGGAAGGTAGGATGGAAGGAACGATAGAAGAATGGAAGGAAAGAAGAAATGATGGATGGAAGGATGGAGGGAAGAATGAAAAGAAGGAAGGAAGGATGGATAGAAGGAAGGAAGGAAGTAAGAAAGGACGGGTGGATGGAAAGATAGAAGGATGGATGGATGGATGGATCGAAAGAAGGAAGGAAGGGTGGATGGATGGCAGGATAGATGGAAGGAGGGATGGGTGGATGGTAGGAAGGAAGGATGAAACGATGGAAAAAAGGATGAATGGAAGGAAGGGTGGAAGGAAGGAAGGATAGGTGGATCTGAATGTGTATCAACTGACTTCATGCATGGAAAAAATAAACCCATAGTCCTGGTTTTAAAAGGGCGTCATTTTCTTTGATTCTGAAGCACGGAAACATTCGTGTTTCTGAAGCTCGGCAGTGCATGGATTGAGCGAGCAAAGCGTGTGATTTCCACGTAAACTAAAACTTTTCAACGTGTGTTTCTCAATCATTCATCTCTCACCTTCGTAGGAGATTTCATCTGACGTTCTGCAGATGTTTCTCCAAGTGAGGGATCATCAGAAAGTGAAGTGATAAGACGCCAATGGAAAAGTTTGTACTGAGCAGGACATAACGAACAATATTCTTAAAATAAGTAAAACAAGAAAACCAATATAAAGTGTATACTAACACAAAGTACAAGTAATGTGTGGTTCTTGGTGGTTACATTGATTCAGTCACGTTTTTGAGGAAATGTTTGCGCTGATTGAGTGAGCGAAGGGAACGAAAATCAGCGTTTGTCATCAGAATAACGCTTTTCTGATAAATAGTTTGATCTTTTTGATTGCCTCCTTGGACGTAAAAAAATATTGACCTTTCCTTCGAGATAACCGATATCGCATTCTACACTCTTATAATTTGCTTGATCGTTTTTTTATGAGGAAGGTCTGTCTGTATCATAAATGTTGCAGCAAGAAATCTCCTCGAGCGTAGCGAGACGACGCGGAAGGAGCCAGCAAATCGAGCGACTCCGCTAGTTATAGCCTAATAAAATGACAGAAGAAATCTTGAAATTAACAATTCTCCCGAATTATTTCCTCCTCGACGACTGTGCCAGTATTTCTTGGGGGGATTCGGGATATAAAACAAAAGCTGTTACAAAGTGTGAGGGGAAAGGAGGGGGGCGGGGGAGGAGTAAAAAAATCGCAAAAGTTGCATGACTTTGTTAGTATGTGCTTCCTAACACTAAAATTGTATTATTATCATACACGGCTATCGGCCAAGTCCTCTCTCCAGCAAAACTAAAACTATTAATTTCTCCGTTTCTATTCAATATATTTCGACCAAACTTGGCCTGATAGTAGATAGCAACTTTTCCAAAGTTACACCAACTTTTATACAATTCCGTGCTAGAGTAAACGTAGAAGCCACACGTAAATTTGAAAACTGTTCACTTCTTGTTGTTGTTGTTCTGGTTCTTGTTCTTCTTGGCTGACACGGTTTCAGAAAAAACTATTGCACCTACCTAAAATCTGAAACATGATCTGAGCCAGAAATTTCCGTGGGACTACCTTACAGGGACCACTTTTTCAATTGGTCGATCCATTCCGGAGTTACGGGACCCTAAACGATCATTTTGATTGTTTTACATTGTTTTAACCATTGTATTTATGGAACAATGCCACACAGCAAACTCCAGATCCATTCTTCGTGCATGCAACAATCGACTGCATGCATAAACCTTCACAGCGCGACACCATGGTCGTAAAAAAGGCACACGGATTACAAACAAAAACGTCAAGTGTGCCGTAAAAAAGGGATTATATGATTGAAGTTTCATTTTACTTGTTAAAATGTACATGGATAAAAATTGGTGA
>JAHWFP010089493.1:45544-56022 GCA_023313725.1 Lithobius niger
CCCCCCTCTTGTATTTTGGGTCAGACGGTAATATTAAAAACACGTAGGTTTTAAGTTTTAATTCATTGTGAAGCTAAAAAAAAAGTTAAGGAAGGAAGTGTGTTCAACTGTGAATGTTGTAACAATTTATTTGTGAAACAGTACAAATTTCAGATCTTTTTTTTTTGGTGGTTGTGAAAACAACCGTTTGTTTAGCTCTGAAAAGAGCTGTTTGTTCACAGCCATGCTAGGGGATTGCAGAAAGTGGGGGGAAAATCCAGTTCGTTAAAGAAACATGCCATCTTTAACAAAACCATCCTGGCTACCGGTGTGTAGCAAAATGAGTCTTCGGCCCTTTCCGATCGGAGTAAGGCGACCAACCACGCCGTCATTTGCGCTGTCAGCTGTGAGGACGGTGCGCCTTTTCTTTAGCTGCCATTGGCGTTCGCGCCCGTGATGCTTGTTCACCCAAATTCAACCAAACTCCAAAACCAAAACCAATCCAAACCAAGATTTCTTTAAATCCAATCTTCATTTTGAACTTGGCCAAAACATTATCAAGATTTGGATAATTACCTTCTCGGTGAATTTCAGTTATTGCTGACAGTTGAAAGTCGTCCAAGCTTGTTACCGTTGGCGCCTTTGGCCGTTATTACGCTGCCGGTATGAACCGCGGAACTGTAGCGTCTGCTGCGATTGGAGTGGCACTTGTTTCGGCGTTCGTTAACTATTTGTTTAACACAACTGAAAGAAACCTTTGTTACATCCGACGTTTCTTGGGAAACGGAGTTCTTGCTCTTGTTGGTTCCTTGCTCCGCAGATAACAATAGACATCCCAAATAATTTTCCTAGTTGGCTGTGAATCATTTTACCCATTTTCCCGATTGAAGACGCGTTAATAGACGCCATTTTGTGACTGCTGTACTGGCGGTATTTTTTACCCATGATGCCAGTCGTGGTGCTGTACTGGAGTGGACAATCGATATTTTTTTAAGCCACGCCCAGTTTACAAATCGCGTACGGATTATAACTTTCATCCAAAGGCAGGAAAAAATGGACATTCGAATGCCCGCACTTTTTAACAGTTTCATAAATCATTATGGCATTACAGATTACTTCCATTAAATGGTAAATTACAAGTTTATGGTAAACAGGAAGCAATTGACAAGATGAATTTACGTCACTTGCTCATTGTCAGAGGTGGATTTATGTTTCTGCCACCTAGGACTATGCAGGTACCCGCTCCAACCCCCCCCCCTTCCCTTCCGAGCCAAAAAAAGTGCTTTCATCGGCTTTTTTTTCAGGAAAAACGTTTCAGGAAAAAAGCAGGATAGGGCTACGATCAGAATACGTCGAAAATAAGAAAGGCGTTGGGAAAATAGGGAAGGTGCATGGTTTAACGGTTTGGGCATTCGAATGCGTAAATAAACTTGTTCTTTTGGAGGTGGGGGGCAAAATTTTACGTCGCAGTAGTAAGCTAGTTGTAGTATTATTCGAATGTACAGTACATGTTACCGACTGGACGACATGACGTAAATAACGTGGAGGGGGGGGGGGGAAGGCTGCAAGTGACAGGATTGCAAGTGCCCCGAAAGAACGACGCGACAAATCTTAGAAAAAAAATCTTTTTATTCGATGTTTTCTTTAAATGTTTTGCTATACATTTCACAAAACAAGAAAAATAATTGCACCTTAACAATAAAGTGATCATACGTTTTCTAGTAGCAGGGGGGTCGTAAAGTGGGGTGCAATTTTCCGTTCCCTGTCCACACAAGATGTTTCTTGGGAAAAAGATGCCGGCACTTATAAACTATGCAGCGCCCCCTTATTATCAGAGTATCCTAATCGTAAATCTATCCTGTATTTTTTAAGCGTTTTTCCTGAAAAAAAGGGCCGATGAAAGTCCTTTTTTCTTGGGGGGGAGGGGGACAAATTCTGCTTAGCCCCTGAATGGCGGAAATATAAATCCGCCTCTCCCAATGAGCCAGCGGCGCAATTATTCTAGTCAGTTGCTCCCTGTTCAGCATAAAACTTTAATTTACTCTTTAATGGAAGTAATCTGTAATGCCAAAATGATTTATGAAGCTAATAAGAAGTGCGGGCATTCGTAGATGTGAATGCCCAAGGTTTTCCTGCCTTTGGAAATGAAGTGTGGGCATTCGTAACAACAATGCGTTTTGCATTGGGCAATTGCTGTGACCAGGCTGGATGTTACTCAAAGAGGCATCAGCACCAGAAAAAAAAAATGTAAAATCAGAAAATAATCACTTACCGGACGTGACTTTCTGTGTTGTGAATGATGGCTCAATACTTTAGTCCTAAACCGTATTATACGAAGTTTCTTTTATTGAATTCTGAGCTACGCTCATTTACTTGCATTGATTAACGCAGGAAAGACTTGAATCACATACGTGCACTCGCTTGTAGAGGCAGCCCCTAAGCTTCACTGCGTGGCAGTTAAAACGTTCAGAGAAGACATTGTTGCTATTTTGGTTTCCTCGTAACTATTGTAATTATGCTCCGATTTTCAATCTGTTTTCTAGTTTGTCATGTTTATGCCCACGCACAACTTTGTAATTCACTATTGTGCTGTATCTTGTGCCGTTTGGAAGATAGAATTTGGATGACCTTGAATGCTGTTTTCAAGGTCATCAAAAATATCTTCATGATTAACATAATTAACATAGGATTACTATAACGGCAGTTATTTGCGTGTGACCAGACTTTTGCCTACATGTGTTTCTAAACCGCAAGCACAAGCTTAAAGGATGGATTCTACGATACAAAGGAAGGATAAAAATGTGTCCTGAAATGTTCCCTTAGGGCACAGCGGCCCTTCGAAGGTGGCTCCCAAAACCCGGTCCCACAACAATAACTCGGAATCCGTTTGGACTACTCTGATAAGCTTAGGTGTGACACATAACAGTAAGAACGGCTATGAACCCAGCACATTGTTAAGATGATAGCCACCCCCCCCTCGTGTGAGGGAGGGGGAGTTGATAATGGATGATGGCGGATGATGATAGAGGATGATGAAGAAGATGATGATTGATAGTGATGTCCATGACAATGATGATGGATGTTGGTGATGATGACAATAGATGATGATGATGATGACGATGGATGATGATGGATGATAATGATGACGATGGATGATGATGATGGATGGGATGATGATGGTGCAGATGATGATGGATGGTGATGATGGATGATGATGATCCACCATCATCATCATCCATCATCATCATCATCCATTGCCATCATCATCATCCATTGTCATCATCATCCATCATCATCCACCACCATCATCCTCATCCATGTTCATCATCATCATCACCCATCTTCATCATCATCCATCATCATCATCCATCAATATCATCCATCATCATCAACCATCATCGTCATCATTATCCATCATCGTCATCATCATCATCATATCATCACCATCATCCGTCATCATCATGCACTATCATCCATCATCCATCACCCTCCTCCTCCCTCCCCGGTTGGATATGAGGTTGAATTTGGCAAATTAATATCGTTTATATAAACCAAAAACAGTAAGGGGCTAAGCACCGAGCCCTGGGGAATGCCACTCGGTACACTGACTTATTTGAGAGAATATGTTCAACTCGTAACTTGTTGATAACGTTTTTCTAGAAAGGGGGATAGCCAGTTAAGTAGACGTCTAGAAATACCACATCCACTGAGTTTTGCTGCCAGCTTGCGATGGACCACCGATTCAAACGCCTTTTTAAAAGTAAAGTAGAAGACGTCCAACGCATCAGTCTAGCGATCGAGAACAGTCAAAAGTTGATGCGTGGCTGATCGACCTGGAACAAATCCAAATTGGTCATTATTAATAATTTGCAACTCTACTAAGTATGGCCACAATATGTCTCTTATGACAACCTCTACGGCCTTAAGTTTTCCAGGTTAGATGGTGACCCCTTCTTAAAAATCGGAATAACAGTGGCATTTTTCCAAATTTCAGGAAGTATGCCATGCTCAAATGATATGGAGAAAAGCAAGGCTAAAGTATAACAAATTTCAGCTGAGATCTATTTAAGTAGAAAGACAGAAAGGCCATCCAGTTGGAAGATGTACTAGGTTTAAGTTTCGATAATGCAGAGAGTGCAGTAGCCGTATTGAAGTTTACCATGGTGCAATTTTTTGACCACTGGCTATTTTGAGGCCTGGTGTTTTTATTCCCATCATCGATCACAGTATTGGAGGCAAAAATAGAACTTAGTAGGTTGCCTTCAACTCGTTTTCCATCAAAATATTTGTTGTTGTATTTAAATGGTGGTAAGGAGCACGTTGACATGTTTTTTTTTACGATATAGTTTAAAGAGAGATTAGGTGTTTCCACAACGAATAACTAATTCCTCCCTTTGCCTGTGCCGTAACTCGAATGAGTCCGAAAATGATCGTTTAGCCGTATTATAAGCAAGCAAGAACTCCACATCGTGCTTCACTTTATATCGTCTCCACAGCTTTAATTTGTTACGTTTCAACTTCATTATGAAGGTGGAAGACGAGTATTACATTTGTTACGTGGAATTAGCTGTGGCTTTCTGCTGCACTTCAAATGAGTTTTCAGAATGAAAAAAAAACAATTCCTTGCATCATGAATATTGTGTGGATTGAGAACATTAACTCATTCCAGTCAATCATCCGAAGAGACTTCCTAAGCATTTGGAAGTCCACCCTTCCCGCAAAAGATGTACCGACATCACCCTGTTCATCTGGGAAATTAAATCGATTCTACCCCATCAACGACCTTCAATAGGTACGGGGACCAGACCTGGCTCGCGTATTCGAGTATAGGGTGTACATAAATCTTGTATACCCACAAATAGGTTATTAGGTTTCCTGAACAAAAACAACGACGCACTATGGCAGATTGGTGGTTCACTTTCATAGTTATAAAGTTGCAGTGAGTGGTAAATTTAAGATCAGACTTGAACCATGTTTCGAGATCCTTTCTAGTTTCAATTGAGTCAAGTCTTGTCATACCGATAGTAATTGAAGGAATTTTTTTCTTTTCCAACATGAAATTTCATGCATTTTTCATTTAAAAGGGGGAGTTGCCAATCCCCTGACGAAGCTTCCACGTTGTTTATCTCTTCCTGAAGGAAGTTACAGTTCGAGTTTGAAATAATACTGGAATGCACTTTAAGGTCGTCTGCCAATTTTCCTGATTTGTAGTGCTATGTCTACATGTTAAGTCAATCAGAAAGATGACAAACAAAACGGGACCCAAAACAACAAAACGGGACCCAAAACTGACCCCTGGGGAACCCCAATAATGGCCTTTAATTTGTCAGATTTATCTTGACCAATCACCACTCGTTGTTTTCTCCCATCTATAAAAGCATTCAGCAACTCCCACAACTATCCTTGAAACCCGTAAAACTTCTGTTTCAACGGAAGTTTGCTGTTGACCACTGATTCAAAGGCTTTTTTAAAAAGTCAAACAGAATGATATCTGTAGTGATGCCAAGGTCCCGAGATTCGGTCCAATTATATAATGTGATTAAAAGTTGATGAACTGCTGAAACTGCTGAAAGTTGATGAACTGCTGCATGAACCCAAACTGATCATTTTTAATAATATTATATTGATTTATGTGTTTCATCATAACGTTACGTATTTAAGCTTCCATGATTTTATAAGGCACTGAGGTTAGCGAGATAGGTGTGTAATTTTTTAGATCAGTTGGATTTCCCTTCTTAAAAATTGGGACCACATTTGCAGTAGACCAAATTGATGGTGATTCCCCTTTCAAAAATGATAACGTAAAGATTATTTTAAGGGGGATAATAATTATTTGGTTAGATATTTGTTTGTAAAAGTATGCATGATATTTGTTTGTATAAGTATGCATGACTTGGTTTAAAATGTGATAACACTGAAAATATGTCCGCAGTGGTGAAAGTTACGTTTGTACGGAGATGTTGAGCACAGGTGTTGAGCACAGTTCTGGTTCTGTAATTGATGGGGTTAATGCAGGCAGGAATGCCGCTGGTCATCAGGAGCGTGTCGTTAGTGGTGGTGGCCTGCACGCTTGCCTAGTGAATGCGAGAAGTCTAAAGTGTAAACTGGCAGAGATGCGCCTTCTGCTGTCGACTGGTGATTACGACATTATCCTTGTGGTCGAAACCTTACTCAACGACACGGTTTTGGATTCAATGCTTACTTACATTTTGCCATATAATTTAATTCGACGGGACAGAGGTTCTCATGCAGGTGGTATTGCAATCTTTGTTAAGAAACAGTGCACGTCAATTGTCCATAAATCAGCTAACGACGTGAAAGCCCTCAGTATTAATCTGAGTCCAAACTTGATTAGGTTGATCCTGGGTTATATACCAAATGGTATAAATGAGCCTAACATAGCTAACATGAACCAGTTTCTTAGGGTAATATGTCTAGTGTATTGCCAAATATTATCGTCGGGGACTTTAATATGTCTTACATTGACTGGTCTTCCTATTCAGTTTCAAAACAAGTCCAACAACAGTTTCTAAATTGTGTTTCTGAACTCGGCCTTGAGCAATTAGTTACTAAGCCAACTCGGGGCGATAAAGTTTTAGACTTAGTTTTGACAGATAAATCGCATCTAGTATACGATGTTGAGGTCTTAGAACATTTTAGTAACAGCGATCATTGCATGGTCGCATTTAAAATAAATTTGGTTCGTGGGAGGCCTATTAGTAATAGCGACGCAGATTCAGTGCGTATCATTGACTATGCAGCACTAAAAAACAGTCTTTTATTGGTGAACTGGTTTAGTATATTGGATGATGGGATGAATGTTGAGGCAATTTGGAAATTGTTCCATGATCAGTTACATAAAATTGTAGACCTTAATAGTTTTTCGAGACCACGCCATAGAAACCAAACCCCCAAACAACCGAAGGAAGTAGTTAAGCTACAAAACCAAAAAAGGCGTCTTTGGAAAAATTTATTGCCAACAGTAGAGACCAGGTTATATATGAGAAATATAAACTTTGTAGTAAAATGCTCGCTAAAACAATAAATAAAAATGAGCTTAAAAATGAACACAAAGTCATACTCGAAGGTACTCCAGCAGCCCTCTTTAAATAAATTTCTGAAAAATAAAACAGGACGTTGTAATCATTTACCACCGTTTCAATACAATGACGTTACCATAACAGAGAATTCGGGTAAAGCCGATATCTTGAATCGTACTTTTACAACAAATTTTACTAATTGTGAAGCCATAGTTGATATGGAACCTCACTATGAGGAATGTTTAACTGGCTTCCGTCCCTATGTACCTGCAAGTATAAACGAGCAGTCGTTGTTAACATCCTTAATGCCTTTAACGGCAGTAATGCAATTGGTCCTGATGGCATTTCTATAAGAAATGTGCAAACGAACTAAGCATACCCTTATCTATAATTTTGAGTAAATCGTTACTATCCGGTACTCTCCCAGCATGTTGGAAGCGAGCCAGGGTCATACTGATTTTTTAAAAAGGTAACAGTGCCGACCCGGCAAATTATAGACCTATTTCTTTAACATGTACACCATGTAGAATTGTAGTACGTATCATTAAAGAGAGGCTGATGACTTACCTTTTGTCTTTTGGACTTTTGTCCAGTGACCAGTTTGGCTTCATGCCAGGCAAGTCAACTGTGTTGCAGTTATTGCACTGTCTTGATGGCTCGTAAACTAGTTACACTTGGTATTAGAGGTTACACACTTAAGTGGATAAATGATTTTCTGACTAGCAGATCGCAGCAAGTATGGGTGGGTGGTTCTAGTTCCGGAGTAAGCTTTGTTACAAGTGGTGTCCCACAAGGGTCAGTGTTGGGACCACTTCTTTTTCTCATCTACATTAATGACTTAAATACCATGAGTCCTAATATTATGACTCCAAAATTCGCTGATGATGTTAAATTGTATACCATAATTAAAAATGAAGAAGACTGTCAGGCATTATCCTCGGCACTTTTAGAATTCGAACAATGGTCGGAAACATGGAACCTACCAATATCAGGTCCAAAATGTAAGGCCTGTCACAAAAAAAAAATCAAAAGAGGGATTACCTCTTATTTGATAAGATTTTGGATCATGTTTTTGAGGTAAAGGACTTGGGCGTGTGGTTCACATGTGATCTTAAAAGCGGGAACCATTGCGACACATTGCCAAAGCTGCACGGCAGAGAGTGGCCATTATTAAGCGATGTTTCAGCTCTGGCAATGCAAAAACTCTTGTTTGGGCCTTCAAAATCTTCGTGAGGCCAATTTTGGAATATGGTAGCCAAGTTTGGTCACCGTATTTATTGAAACATATAAAATTGATCGAGTCCGTTCAACGTACTTTTACCAAATACTTCCCAGGGCTAAAATATAAATCATACTCTGAGCGTCTTAGTATTTTGGGGTTGGACACCCTCGCAGTACGGAGGCTTAGGCTGGACCTCTACATGACCTATCCCATTCTACATGGTTTAACGAATATACCTAGCACTCGGTTTTTCCAACTGCGTGAGGGGGACCGAACACGTGGTCATGGTTTTAAATTGATCGTGAGACATTTTAAGAGTGATTGTCGTAGGTACTTTTTTTCAAATCGTGTCGTTGAGCCTTGGAATGCGCTCCCTGCAGATGTTGCCCATGCCCCATCCCTTGCATCTTTTAAATTTAGACTTAAAAGTGTAGATCTTACAAAGTATGTAATGCGTTTTTAGTATGCGATAATGGCTATGCCAGCAATTGGTTACTTTTACTTTGTTCTTGCTTAATTTTTTTTTTGGCAAGGTGTTAGTGGACCGTGTGGTCCCTTCCCTGACCTTTTGTATCTTTTTGGTGCAATAAATTTCTCATTCATTTCTCGTTCATGTTTGGGTACCGACGTTTTAAAATTGTATTGGTACCGTTACCTGCTATACCGTTTTTTTTTAATTCGCAGTTTAAAAGCATTTTTCCTTAGGATAGGTGACATATTTGTCGATTATCCGTAATGGTCGGCTAGCTCGTGGTGCATTGGGTTTTTGACGCTAGAAACTGTATAGGGCTGATAGGTTTCCTTCGGTTCAATTTTTTTCTCTTTTAAAAAATGAATTTCTTTAACTCACACCACATATTCATTTTTACATTTATTAAAATTCTTCAAATTTACGTTGGTGCAATTCAAGCTATACCGGTGCTAAAGTTTTAATTTTTGGCTGTAAATTTTACGCAAATCCTTAGGAATACCAATTCTCGAAGCTTTTTTTTTTTTCACGACTTTACCTTACTTAACACATGGTGTTTTCCTTTATTGTGTTTAAGAGTCATTTTTTTCTAAGAGTCTGGCAGAAATGGGGAGGTTGTGATAGTTGATATTGAATGAAACTTTTTTTGGTGGGTGCCTACAAGTGTGAGATGAATGTTAAGAGGGAGTGCAACTCCTTTGGTTATCTCAATTCTGCCTACTAGATGGAGTCAGCGTCTACAACGTATTTCAGTTACGATCTTAGTTCCACTTTTTCTCAGTTATTTTCCAACATAATAGAGTCAATCTTGTTTCTAATGAAAGAGAATCGACTTGTCTAGCGAAGTGTGGAGGCAAAATTATCTAAAATATATTTTTGTACTTTGGAGCAATATTTTAACGTTGGCTGATTGAAAGATAAATAAAAACTGTAAACGTACTTTCCATCCGATATCTATGAATTAAATCCTTTTTTTCAGTAAAAAAGTGTAACTGATTTAAAACTAAACAACAAAATACCATAAAATGCAGGTGTTGTTTGAAAAAATCGTACCTACTTTAATCGGATTCAAACGCAGAACGGGTGTTAAATGTGACGAGGCATGTTGACTAAGAAAGCCTGGATAGCAGTTCCCACGCTCGTCAGATCCGTGCGTTCGGAAATCTGAGCCAAATGACGTTTCATATATGTATGGAATGCTATCGACGTAAAACTGTGGCATAATTCATTGATAAATTTTGCAGTCGAAACCCCATCTTTTCCGTTCTTGGATTGCACTAGTTGCCTGAAAGAGTGCGAGAACTAGAAAGTAATATTAATTTTGTATTCTTGTACTTTGAAACCTGGATAAAAATAAAGTCGTGTTCAAAATTGATTTATAAAGGCAGAAAATGCCGCAAAAAATACTAAGTTAAAAAAAACATGCTACTTTCCGAGGATTAGTCTTATGTCCCCAGAACTTTTTGTGTTGTTATATGTTGGTTATTTCATGTTACATTATGTTGGACTGGCGGCAGTGGCTAGCAAGCCCTGCAATTTCAAAGTGAAGTTCTGTGTATTTGATACTTATCGTACGGTCCCTAACTTTCTCAATGCTAAAAACGCGCAGCGATATATCCCATATCGCCACACTAAAGTGTGGCGATATGGGATATCACCACACTAAACTGTGGCGATATGGAAGCCATGCTCAGGGAAATGGCGATATGGCATTCCCAACACTTTCATAAGGTAGAATTCCTTAATAAAACCATGCGAGAATTAATTT
>JAHWFP010089494.1:0-12111 GCA_023313725.1 Lithobius niger
TGTACACGGATAAAATTTGGATGATTTTCAATTGAAATAATCAAATGTACAATTGAGAAAATTCCATCTGTTTAAGTGCTGTTGTGCTTTACGTTTTAAATATATGATAGGTAAAGCACAACAGCACTTAAACAGATGGAATTTTCTCAATTGTACATTTGATTATTTCAATTAAAAATCTTCCAAATTTTATTCGTGTATACATTTTAACAAGTAAAGTGAAACTTCAATCATATAACCCCCTTTTTTACGGCACACTTGACGTTTTTGTTAGTAATCCGTGTACCTTTTGTACGGTTTTGGCGTCGTGCTACAAAGGTTTACGTACGCATTGCTTATGCATGCATTGTTGCTGGCCACTTTGAAACAATTCAATTCAGCTCTGAAAGCCTGCATTTACGAAATAAATCAGGCATCCTATCGTTTCTACTGCCAATTTCGAGGCATCGAAAGTAACAACATAGCTTAGTTTGGTTTAGCTGAAACACAGATTCTTTCAAAGGGTTAAAAGGGTCAAATGGTTTTAGCGAGCGTTAACCGCACCCGGTCATCTGCCCGACGAAGCCCTAAGGCCCTATGTCTGCAGCACCCAGAATGGATTCTTTCAACAAAGAACTATTTAGCAAAGACATAACACGTGCACGAAGAATGGATCTGGAGTTTGCTGAGTGGCATTGTTCACAAATTACAATGGTTAAAACAATGTAAAACAATCAAAATGATCGTTCAGGGAGCCGTAACTCCGGAATGGTTGGACCAATCGAAAAAGTGGTCTCTCTGAGGATGAAGCCCAAGGAAATTTCTGGCTGAGATCATGTTTCAGATTTTAGGTAGGTGCAGTAGTTTTTTTCTGAAACCGTGTCACACAAGAAGAAGAAGAACAACAACAACAACAAGTGAGCAATTTTCAAATTTCCGTGTGGCTCACTACATTTACTCTTGCACGGAATTGCATAAAAGTTGGTGTAAAGTTAGGAAAAGTTGCTATCTACTATCTGGCCTAGTTTGGCCGAAATATATTGAATAGAAACGGAGAAATTAATAGTTTTAATTTCAATCTATATATATCTGTATATATACACGGCTGTCGCCGTGTATGATACACTAGTGTGTTTAGGCACGCACGTCAGTATACACTTTCTCATTGTCCGAACTTCGGCTGTCCCATAAGAGACGATGCCGACAATACTAACAATGGTTATAACAATATTTTCGGACTTACGCGCCCTCCCACGCTATCCCCGTTATGCCCCCAGGCTCCAAACCATGAAAGGTACGCAGTTCGTATTGTACTGCACCCATTCGTCTAATTTCATAGCTGGAAGCCTTCCCGTTATCTCGGTATCGATGAATAATCACCCTATGGAAATTAACATGGGGATGAGCGGACTAGCTAGCTAGTAACTAGTAACACATTTACAATTTTATTGAGGGTCAGATTTTGCATTGAAAGCAGCTTAGCTGGGATTCCTAGAGGAGTTAATTTTTGTCAGGTGGGTCATTGCTCTCGATTTCAACACAATTTAAGCTTTTGTACCGCATTATTATTTTTTCCCAAGTACCTGAAATGTGCCCAACTATGCTTCAGGATATAAGACACTGACACTATGGCGTCGCGCTACAATGGTTTACAACCTAGACAATTGAATTGAAGTGATGTTTGTTGTGATGTTTGTTGCCTAACTTGGCACGACACGCTAGCGTGTGTCTAGATCTCAGAAACGATGATATCGTGAAATCCGATTGTAGACATCCAATTATTAAAAAAAAGAAATTGAAGAAAGAAAACATAAGAATTCTCAATTTGGCTGATGTAACAGCTTATTACTTATACACATACAATTCCTTAACAAAATATGAATTGATTAAACTAAGACGATTTGACCTTTTGTACGTTCTCAGTACTAAGTTACATGTGTCTATTAATTAAATCGAAGTGATACATTGGAATTGTACCTTATCTAAAATAAATAAAGTATCTCACCGTCAACTAACCTGTTTATGGGGAAGAAAATCCGTGATGGGTTACCGCTCCTTAAATAAAAAAAATTTAAAAAAATAGAAAAATAAGCTAGATAGACCTAAACTAAACAAAGCTAACTTAATCGTGCTCAATTGTTTTACAGTCAAATAAATACAACAGCCACATTATAGGAAAAATAATTAATCACCAACCATTAATTATACCAAAGCCACGATTTTCTTCAGGTTGTTCATGAAAAGATTTACAATTATTATATTTTCATAAGGAGCTCACAATCAATACTTACACTAAAGCAAATCCATAAAACGACCAAATGCGGTGATACCATACAAACCTCCCCCATCAAGTTTTTGCCATTGAAAGAAATGATATCAGAGCCAAAATGGCTGCCATCAAGTTTTCCGTCCCAACCCTGATGAAACAATTGTAACTGACACCTCGGTGTTGTCAGTTAAGCTTGAGTGATCACGCTCGACCCACAAACTTGGTGGCAGCCATTTTGGCTCTGCTATCACTACTTTCTATGGCAAAAACTGGATGGGTCCCTTTACCCTTGTGGGGTTTTTGTGTGATTACTTATGCACATAAAATTCCTTAAAAAAACATGAACTGATTAAACTAAGACGGTATCACCTTTTGTACGTTCACAGTCCTAAATTACATTAGTCTGAACAAATAAAAGCAAATCTTATGTCGAAAATAAATCCCATTGTGGCCGAAATCTTTGCAAATTGTGGAAAATGTAAGGGAAAGGTACAGGGACAAACAAATAACTGCACGGTATGGCTGATTGATTAAGCAAGTCCAGCTTCATTGCATAGATTAACATTAACGTCGGGAGGTGTAGCTTAAGGGGTATGCGTGATTGAGTGAGCGAAGTGAACGAAAATCAGCGTTTGTGAGCGAATGTGCGCAAAAATGGGATTGAAGAAATTTAAGCATGTGAAACATTCACATAAACCAAACCGTGTCAATTTGGCTGCTGTAACAGCTAACTGGGGAATGGCAAATATGGAAATACAATGTGAAAATTTATAGACATTAAAGTTTTCTTGGAAAAAAAAAGTAGAGTTAAAGATAAGGCTCTGTGACCTTTGGTACTTTCACAGTCGTACGAAATTGAGATCCACCCAAACCAAACTGGCATAAGACTAGCCGCCAAGTTTCCAAATATGGTCGACCTTTGAAGGTAGTGATATCATTCAACCAAGGAAATACCCCCAAGGTTAATTCTATTAGCCGTGTTAATCGCACCAAATAACACTTTGGACGTTAACTGAAAACTTGAAGATGCTACCACGAGTAGGAATGTTCTAGTTTTCACTTACCTTTTGAACTATCAGTCGGTGCAATTACATGGCTAATAGGATTAACCTTGGCAGCCTTTCCCTGATTGAATGATATTACTATCTTCAAAGGCCGACCTTTTTTGAAAACTTGGCGGCTTGTGTTATTTCAGTTTTGGTTTTGGGTGGATTCTGTTAACCTTTATACTGCATGTTAATTTTCATCGGGCGATTGCTAAAGTCTGCAGGTCAAACGGAAACGATTTACTCGACGATTTACACTAAACTAAAACTACAACTGCAGCGAAACCTGATACAAATTCTTTTGCCGGTTTACAGCCTGGAAGTGTAACGGGAATGGCGTGGGAGGGCGCGTAAGTGCAAAAGTATTGTTTTAACCATTGTTAGTATTGTCGGCGTATCTCTCATTGGACGGCCATAGTTCTGACAAAGGCTGTGTCGTAACAAATCTAAATAACGTTGTCAAAGAAATTGGGTACACGCACAATTCACGAAACATAAACAGATTTTCAGAATAAAACAAGAAACAGGTAAAGAGGCCACAAAGTTGATAATGGTTCAGCTTCACAAACGAGTAATATGAATTTTTAAAAATAATAACAATAAAATAAAGCCAAAAACTGCTAAAGAGGCCACCAAGTTCAGAATGGGTTAGCCTCTCAAATGAATGGTTCAGCCTCTCAAAAGAATCGTTCGTCCTCTCAAAGGAGTGATATAAAATTAAAATATTGGCGAAATGACTACATACTGAAGACAAGTAGCAGAACGGAGTCTCGAGTGTCTCTTGGTGAAAATAAATGCTTGTTGAAGAGTTGGGAATGGTCAATTCCGATGATTTCCTCGAGGTGGTGGGCGGGTTTTGCATCTCTAAGTATCTCACACTGAGCAACAAAACGCAGGTTTACATTGTTGTGTCTTCATTGCTATAAATACTTTCGTTAATGGAAAGTATGGGCAGTGTTGCGTGCATTGCCTAGGTTAAGCTAGAGTAAGTAGTGTTAGGGTGAACGCATGGTTCTTGAATTATACTCAATTAACTGAACAAAAAACGGCTTCGCCGTTTACAAAAAAAGATTAGAGCTCGTATGCCCATTTTTGCAGCTGTCAAGGAACACGAATAAAAACGAATTAGAGTTCACTCGAACGCAATGAACTATAATTTGAACTCCAATTACAGGTAACAAGGATATGTTTTACTCAATGGTTATGTCAGAAAGTGAACACTGTTTGTATTTGAAATGTTTAATGTTTGTGCATGTGCATGCACTTAATTTGTGTATTATATTGGCTTTTTCAAAATTTGTCTGCGTTTTACATTTTAAGGCTGATTCTTGTGAGTGGCTGTATGTGTATTTTGTGTGTAGGCTGGCATGTGACAGTCCTTGTTCCCTGGAATTGGAGTTCAAATTATAGTTCGTTGCGTTCGAATGAACTCTAATCCGGTTTTATAAATGTTCCTTGACAGCTGTGAGTATGGGCATACGAGCTCTAATCCTTTTTTCCTAAACGGCGAAGCCGTTTTTTGTTCAGTTAATTCGTTGGCTTTTTTCTCTTCATTTTTATTGTAATAGCTACGGTATGTCCAGTGTACACCCAATTTTGTTTGCGAAAAAAACAAACATTAGAAATGCGTATTTCTGTTCAGGTTCTGCCCAAGCTTTTTTCCATGTTTGTTATTTGATGGCAACACACTATAGCGTGTTGCTAGAGTATGAACTGATGTATAGTTGATTCTGCATTGTTGCAAGCAGATGCAGTATTATGGCTAACAATCGCGGTAACAATTCAACTAGCTTCCCGAAGCCTGCATTGAAGAAGTAAATAAATCATTCAGTCATGTCGGCCGTCCAATTTTGAGGCCTAAATTGCAGACTTTGCACCAGACGGTTTAAAACCGAAAGATTAAATCGAAAACCAAGGCCATTTCATTTTGGTTCTCGACAACGATTGACTATATGTAATGGAGCCGGCCAGAGCTACTACGACAATGTTACTTTCCCCGTACCCGAGCATCGTTGCATCTTGTCCGAGTGAGCTACAATTCGATCTTGTTCTCCTCGCCTATTGTTTCACCATTGTTACATGTTGCCTCATTGTAACATTTTGACATTGTTAGCCGCTTCCCCGCCTCGGGTCCACTTTTTGAAAAGTCGGCTGTGCTAATAAAATAAAATCGGAAGTTTCGTCTATGTGTCTCATTTGTTGGTGGTATTATCTTTGGTAACCATTTTTTTTTAATGAAACGTCAGTACTGTGGGAAACACCAACGAAATTAGAGAAAGCTTGTTTAAAACGAAAAAGCAGGTTTTCATTGTTAACAGCAGCAACGCCGACAGAAAAAGTATGAGGACTGTTTGTTATAGCAAAAAGAACTCACAAAATACAGAGACAAAAAGACAACACGTCATTTTAATGTGGGATTACCCGGGAAATAGTTACAACTTGTCGTTCCACAATTGGCCACATAGGCCAGGACGAGCCCTTCTAGTTTTCTAGTAGGCACCAGCTTCAATTGATTTATGGCTCCAAGTCATTAATTACACAATCAAAACTCAAGTCTAAACAGTTCATAAAAAAGGGTGATATCACACCAAAAACCACAAGTGGTTACGAACTCCGCTAACGTATCAAATGCTTTTCCCGTTGCAAGTGGCAATATCAAAATGCGAAGCTATTTTGCCAAGTTCAACGAAAAGTTAAACAACCGAACAAAACTTGACGAACTGTCTTTCGTCTCCCTTTTTAACCTTCGTTCTTTCGTTATGCGTCCCTCCTTTTAACAATCAATCGCCTCCTCTTCAAAGCAACAGCTCTAACACCTCCTTACCCTTCTTTTTCTCACCCAAATCAGATCAAACAAACCGACAGAACCAATCGTAAAAATTTACTGTGATGTCTAATTCGAAAACATAAAATAAACATTATAATAAACATAAGTTGTTTTACATTTTTAATTTCCAAAAATTCAACACTAAAAATCTAACAACTGGAAAGAGACAAAAAAGGAAACGAAAAGGCAGTTCGTCAAGTTTTCTTCGGTTATTTAACTTGGTAATATAGCTTTGTGTTTTGATATCACCACTTGCAACGGCCAAAGCATTCGTAACTTGACGGAGTTCTTTACCATATACTTGTGAATTTTTGTTTGATTGGTTATTTATTTTTGATTTAGCGTTGTCAGCCAAAGAAAGGTTAATTAGTTAGAGCCAAACTCCGGGCCGAGGCTCTGAATAAACTAGTTAAAACTCGTTAACTCGTTGTGGAGAAAAAAATGAAATGGTCAAGGTTTTCGCTTAAATCTTCAAACCAGATTTAAACCATAGGGTGCGAAGTCTCTAATTTTGAAGTTTACGGCCGTAAAATTGGGCGGCCAACGTGGATAATGAGGCCGGAGTCCCTACACGAAAGGTAACCTAAGGCCCTAAGCACTGCCACCGAGCGATGAATCTCAAACAAGTCACGCTGTCTGCCCACAGCGTGGCGAAAGCCCTGGAAACAACAGATCGCATGTCCCAGGGCTAACAGGAAAACTCACAACATTATGCCTCTCCTCAACCCATGCCTGGCCAGGCTGTCTGCTGTCTCATTGCCCCCAAAACCCCGGAATGTCCCGGGACCCAGGCTACAACGACACAGAGCCTGGACGTAGTAGCGGCGTAGATCTTCCATCCAATCTCATACGCAATAGGATGGGTCACAGACATAGAGCCCAGGTTGCGCCTCGGGAAACCAATCCCAGCGAGAGAATCCAACAGGATGAAAAACCTGGGGAAACGCAGGTCAATACCGATGTCCAACGCCAAAGAGATAGCAATGAGTTCCCCGACAAAGGTCGAGGGTAGAGCTCTTAGGAAAAAACCATACTCGAGACGGTGGCTGGGAACACAGATGGCAATACCCCCTTCTGCGGCCTCGATAAAGAAAGAAAGGCATCACAAAAAACCTGCGTGCCATGAAGTGGGGCACCAGGAACACCTTCCACATCCCGGATCGCCGAGCTCGTAACCGCACCAGACCCATGGACATAAGGAACGAACGAGGGATGGGCTGGGGAACCTACCTACGAACTAAACTACCGTACCAATATCGGTCCTACATACTGTACAACCCTTTCCGAGCTGCTGCAACTAAGTTTACCTGCTTAGGTTAGCATCATTTTTATTTAATTTATGTGATCGTTATTTACGGGGAGGTTTAGTGTCTTTATAGCACACGAAAGGGAAAAGTGCGAAAATTAAATTCTGGTCGAGAGGAATTAAATTTGTAGGCTATGCCAGAGAAGAACGGGCGGAAAAAGATTCTGTTTATTTACATTCTGATTTATTTAAATCAGAAATGTAAATATGATATTGCGTGGTGATGGGAAAGGGGGGGGGGGAATACAGAAAGAACCCCATTTTCGATGTTTCTTCTAAAAATTGCGCGTAGTCCCTACACCCCCCCCCCCCCCCCCTTCCCCCTCCACACACATACACACAAACTCTTTCCCTACTATCCTGTTATTCTGGAACTCACCGAGAACAAATACAAGAGAGGCGGCTTCAGCAGTGACACAAATTATGTACGGTACTCTTTGAATAGAACCGTTAGGCTTTCAGTCTTTACAGTTCTCTGCCACATTGTCTTGAAATCCCAGCTAAAATACATACATGCCCTATATCTGTGTTTTAATATTAGCCAAAAATGAACATCATCTTGCCTGTGTTTGTGAGTTGTAGACTAGAAGCGTTCCTGCTGTTGACTTCGGCGTTTTTTAAACATTTTTTAAGACGATCTTCCCTGCATTTTGAATTCTATCAATTCTTTTTGCCGTTTATTTTAGATCACAGTTTGGACAGACAGCCATGGTCATTTGACACCCTTTTCAGGATGTTGGCACACCTTTCTAGGGGTGTGAATTCATTCAAGGAATTTGGGTTATGAAAAGTTTGGAAGTAACGACAGAAATACCGTTGAAAGTAATGATAGATAGACACATAACGATAGAAATATAAATGAAAGTAACGAAAGAAAGAAAATTGGAAGCAACAATAGAAATAAAAGTGGAAGTTACAATATAAGCCAAAATAGAAGTAACTTGTATGAACCAAAATGGAAGTAACGCTTAAAATGATTCAGAAAGCAGCGTGAAGGGTAACGCAAACGTAAAATTCGAAGTAACAAAGCATTCTGAAGAGAAATGTCACTTGCTACCAATAATTAGACGTAACAGAGGCTGATGTTACCTCCAGATATTACACCTTAGACATCTGTTACTTCTAAGATAGCTCCTTAGAGGTAAATTTACAAGTAACCCTTCAAAGTACCCTTTGTATATGTAAAATTGCACAGAAAATCAGTACTAAACGTAACCACAGAAAGAAAAATGGAAGGAACAACCAAAGCAAGTTGATAAGCCGTGCGAAAGATTATTTAGACGTAAATTTAGAAGTAACACTTGATTGGAAAAATGAAATCAACCCGAAATCAAGAGTTTAGACGTAACAAACACTGAAGTTCTACCCAAATGTTACGTTTAGGAGACGTAACATTAGTTTACATTTTTTTTGTTACTTCTAAACGAGACTTTAGACGTAATTTTGCAAGTAAGACTTCTAAGAGTGTAGCAGCTAACGGCGATATGGATTGTATAAAAGCCTATTAATTTTTGCAACACAGTGCGCCTACAGGCACACAGTTACAGTGTTAACAACGTAACGCACAACGTAGCATATATAGATCAGTGGTAGTTGGGAAGTGACGAGAGAGACGCTGTTGATGAAGCCAACAGCGACTCGTAGCAACTTGACGTTGCCATGGTAACATGATTTTAGGACTAATTTTAAAAATGCAGTTTTAATTTCGTAAGTAGCAGATAGGCCTAATGGAGAATTTGGTTCGACGGTAAGCCTATTCATTCATGCAACAATGCGATGAGACTATTTTAAACGAAGCTAAAATCCATTTGTTTTTATTGAGTTTTACCTTAGGATTTTAATTCGACGATCAAATGTTATTATTTAATTTAGTTACGTCGAAGAATTCTATTAGCTATAAGGAAGTAGCGATGTTTTAATTTGCCATGTTACTTAACTAACTTCTCACACTGAATCTAACGTTGGTCGTCAATATCTGGTACCGTGGCGAAGTTCAGAAAAGCGACAGACGGACGGACGGACAAAGTCGTTGCAATAGTCTTCTCATTCGGCACGACTGTACAGAAGACTGAAATGTATTAGAGTTTACTCTAATGCAACGAACTAGTTTGAACTCCTATTCCAGGAAACGAGGATTGTGACATGCCAGCCGCCATGCACGCACATACATATAAATCACTAATCAAACAAATGCAACGTTTGGATATTTTACACAAAAAAACAACATATACACGCACATGAAACAGAACGAATACCTAAACTCACAAACACATACAAAACAGACACCACAAACAGCAAAACGCCTACAAAATTGAAAGATTAAAAACACCTACACAAAATGCCCACGTAATTACTCGCACAAACTAGAACTAAAACAGTAACCTTCAAACACAAACAGAGGCAAAGAAATTACCCTAACTAGGAATGTTTCACAAATTATAAATGCACACAAAATACACATACAACCACACACACGAAACAGACTTAAAATATAAAACAACAAACAGACAAATGCGGAAAAGGCCAGTAACTAAACAAATTAAGCACACACATGCACAAACACACATTATAAACACAATCGCATTCACTTTCTGATATTATCAGTGAGTAAAAAGAATACTTGTTCCTGAAATTGGAGTTCAAATTATAGTTCGCTTCATTTAAGTGAACTCTAATCTGGTTTTTATTTGATTACTTTCACGACTGTAAGTTCGAGCTCTAATGCTTTGTTTTGCTGTTGTTGTTGTTTCTTTTTTGTTCAGTTAATTTAATAGTGCGTTGTACAAACCAGCAAAGAATGCTACAGTTTTGAGGATCAACAATTAATGTTCACGAAAAACATGCAATCACAATATCAATTAAGGAAAAATTATTTCGTAGTTGAAAATAAAATGAAACGATCCGGAAAAAAGTTCTCGAGCCTTTAGTACAAAAGTGAAAAGGAAGGAATAGGAAGGGTGGAATAGAGGAGGAAGGAGGGAGGGACTGCAAAACGTAAGGGAGGTAGGATCAAAAGGTTAAGTTACATTTATTTTCTTTCTGTCGGTATTGATACTATCATGCGCTTCGTGAATTTTTAATGATGTACATCTCTCCTCATTAAAAAGATGCAATTTATGCTTGGTTGGTTGGTTGGGTGCTTGGGGTAGTTCGTCTTCTCCTCTGGAAGTAGAAGGCTACAAATATGAGAAGTTTGTCAAAAGAAAACAAATTAATCCGTTCTTTGTGTAGGCGTACATTTAAAGTCCGAGCTGGGTCCTAAATGACCGAA
Organism: Lithobius niger; assembly: GCA_023313725.1. Taxonomy (NCBI): domain Eukaryota; kingdom Metazoa; phylum Arthropoda; class Chilopoda; order Lithobiomorpha; family Lithobiidae; genus Lithobius; species Lithobius niger. Next base: position 10,699 of record JAHWFP010089494.1, read on the forward strand.
ATTAACGAAAAATGACCATTTGCAACAATCAGCAACAATCACCCAACAATGCCTCAACAATACATGACGTCATGATTGTTGCCAAATTTTTTTCGTGGACTCGAAGCCGTTCAGAACATCCATCAACAATGGACTATGGCAACCGACGAACGTGGAACAAGTCAATAACTTGTTCTCAGTAATAATCAGTAAACACGCGCAGCTTTGCGTAACATATTATGTTTTAAAATTGGAGTCATTCATCTCATCGAGTCTATATACGAACAAATCCAGGACAAGAGAATAATCATTTAGCAGTAACACAAAGACAGAAAAAGATTAAATGCTAAATACTAAATTACGTATAGAAAATATATTGACACCAGAAAAAAGAGCCAAGAATATTTTTACGTGTGCGTTTGTATCATTTTAAACAACAATATTCTAGCATTAGTTTTTACGTAAGGCCATCACCCAGTTCCCTCCTTATTTGTGCTAAAACACGAGCAGCTTTGGATACGAGTTGTTGTCTTGTGTAGGCCTAACTTGCATTCAAACCGTGGCGTTGTCACTTGACGTTCTGCTGTTGGTTCGCCAAGTGAGGGGTCATCACAAAGAGAAGTGATGAGGTGCCGAAGAAATAACCGAAACTCAGCAGGACGTGAAGAAAAAAATTCTTAAAATAAGTGAAACAAGAAAACCCATGTAAAGCATAGTGCTACCAAAAATGTCAAGTGATGGGTAGTTCTTAGTGGTTATATTGATTCCAGTCACGATTCTGGGGTAATGTTTGTGCTGATTGAGTGAGCGAAGCGAACGAAATCAGCGTTCGTCATCGGAAATAGCACTTTTTCCTAAATACATTTAGTAAGTACTATAGGCTAAATATTTATTCATAGTCAAAATGACCGACTTTCTTTGTTGGATAAAAGGTCATTGGCCCCAGCCCAAAAATTTAACAGGTATAGATACTGAATGCTAACATTACAACTCTGGAATGACATTATTTGACCATTTTTAGTTTTGTTTAAACTAAAAACCGTGGCGTGTTCTGTTGATGTGTGGTTCATAGTGGTCGGCTGTGGTGGTGGTCATGTTTCTACGGTTGCGCTGATTGAGTGAGCGAAGCAAACGAAAATCAGCGTTTGTCATGCAAAACAGCACTTTTTTGTAAACACCTTTAGTAAGTTATCGGATAAATATTTATTCTGTAGTGGAAAAACGCGCACATTATTCGGATCACTTCCTTAAACATTTGTTTGATAATTTTTGCTGAGAGTGACTGTCAGCACCATATGAGTTGCAACAAGATATCTGCTCGAGCGCAGCGAGACGCGGCGGAATGAGCGAGCGAGTCCGCTAGTCTAGACCATTAAAAACTTACGGACGGCATATATATATATATATATATATATATATATATATATATATATA
>JAHWFP010089494.1:12511-22967 GCA_023313725.1 Lithobius niger
GCGAAAAACACTTTGAAAAACGTTAAAAACTTTAGTATCAATGGCTTTAGTGCGGCGGTGTACGATCTGAATCTTCAGACTGCAGTGGTTAGAGTTCACTGGCTGCCGTATGAGATCGCTGATAAAGAGATCTGTTCTGTTATGTCCAAATTTGGTGTTGTGAAATCCTTTACTCGTGAAAAGAACATTATCGAAGGCTTTACACACTCTTATTCTGGTGTGAGGAGAATTGAGCTACAATTGAAAGAAAACACTACTTTAAGTGACTTGCCTGATACCGTGGATATATGTGGTTTGTCGGCCTTACTCGTTGTCTATGGCAGATCACCCTTATGCTTACGATGCAACTTTCGTGGGCACGTTCGTCGTGCCTGCGAAAGCATGCGTTGTCAGCAATGTCATCGGTACTCTGAAAAGAATAAGCCATGTGTTCACCCTACTGACAAGTCATATGCGTCTGCGGCTGCTGTTGCTCTCCCTGGGCCCGCTAAGTTGCCTACTAATGCTACTCCTGCTTGTTCGAGTACACATTCGACTGTAGCAATAGTAGAAATGGATACTTCTAGACATCCTGATGGTCTTGTCATAGCTGAGGCCAACGCTTGTGAACCTGCGGTTCCTCAGTCGACTTTGGTTCATCCTGATAGGCAAACTACCGCCGACGTGTGCACTACTGCTACTACTACTACTACGTTTGTTGAGCCTAGTGTGGATTCTGATTTTTCTGACGTCCAGCTTAGAAAACGGCGGAGAGTGAACGGCAATCAAACGTCACTCTCAGATGTTTGCCTAGTTGACACTTCCAACCGATTTTCGCCCCTGGCAGATGTTGAGGTTGAGGTAGAGTACGTGGAATCCGTAGTGACCAGTGAGGATCATGTAAACCCGAATGACAGTGATTCAGTGTGTTCGGAAAGTCTGCGGAGCGAAAATGTTAGTCTCCACTCTGTTGAGGACCCTGAGTCCTCAAGCGCCATGTGTGACAATGAGGGTATGTTGAAGGCGAAATTGTATGCGGCAATGTGTCTGAGTGTGTAGTTGGTGGTAGACCGGACCCAGCTCCTTCATTGCGCCAATAAGAATTTGTTCCTGGAATATACGTAGTGTGAGGAACAATGTTGAAGAAGTTTTAAGATTAAGCGAGACTATTGAAATATTAGGCTTGCAAGAGACTAGGCTTCCTTTTGGAGTTAGCATTTGTGTTCCTGGATTCGATTGTTTGTTGAGCTCCCCCTCTTCTGGTATCTGTGTCCTCGTGAACTGGAGAGTGCCCCACCGTGCGCTGGTCTTGCCGGCCTGTCCTGGCATCGATTCATGTGGTATCAGCGTGTGGTCGGGCTCGTTCTGGTTCGCGATTGTCTTTGTTCATGTTGTGGGCAAATTTTCGGTTGCTGACTGGGAGATCTGGATCCGTGCTCTTCCAACTCCAGTAATTGTTGGAGGGGACTTCAACGCCCACCATCAGGCATGGGGTAGCAATCACTGTGACACCCGAGGTCGTGTGATTGCAGACACTTTGTTAAACTCTGATTTATGCCGCGTACATAATAGGTCCCCAACATTTCTTCGCTGGTCGCATGACAGGATCTACGAGTCAGTCATTGACCTATTTCTTTGTTCGAGTAGTCTTGCGTCTTTCTTCGGATTTACTGTGTCGTGTGACCTCTGCGGGAGCGATCACTTCCCAATCATGCTTTTTTCTATTCAGTCTGCACGTCGGGTTCAGCAATTGCATAATTGTCGCCCGTATGTCGAGTCTGGCACCTTTGCTCCTTGGTTGAGTAAATGGATTAAGCTGCGGCGTATTCATTTCAGCAGAGCAAGTCATTCAACGTTGTGGACTTTGAAGTGCACTGTTGCCGTGCGTGATCGCAGAAAGGCCTATCAGCTGTGGCGTTGTAAACCAACCCAATACCATTGGTGGGTCTATGTTGGCGTCGCAAAGGAAACGCGTTCCATTCTGAGAAGTGAGAAGTCTTCTTTTGGGGCTCGTCTTTGTTAGAGTATTGGTCGTGGTGGGTCTACATCATTAGTCTGGAATCTTGTGCGTCCTCAGAACACTAGGCAGCAAATTTCTTGGATCTTTAATTCTGCCAACGATCGGGCTTCGTGGATGTGAGATGGTTGATGCTCTCAACAGCAGGTTTGCTGAGGTGTATCAGTTACCTGAAGGCATTGCCATCTCTTCTTCTGAACGGCTCTGGCTTGACGGCCCAACGGATGCTCCGCTGTGTATGACTGAGCTTCTGTCTGCACTTTCCCAATGCCGCTCCAGTAGCGCTGCTGGTATTGATGGGGTCACGTACGACTCCATTAGGAATGTTTGCCCTGACGGGAAAGTTGAGTTGTTGGGGTGTTTTCAGGACATCTTTGACGGAGGTGCTGTCCCTCCGGCCTGGATGTTTACTATACTCACTCCTGTAGCGAGCATAGTAGTTACATAGTAGTTGCTAGTAGTTACATAGTAGTTGCATTGACTAGTTACCGTCCTATCGCACTTCTGTCCTGTGTTCGTAAGCTGTACGAACGGATCTTGGTGCGCAGGTTGATCTGGGCACTTGATCGTAGCATCATGCTGTCTGATCGGCAATTTGGCTATCGTGCTAATCGGTGTGCTCAGGACGCTGTGCTTTTGCTTGAATCTAGTATTTGTGGCTTGGCTTCATGGTCACGTTGTACTAGCTGTATTTTTAGATATTTGAGCAGCCTATGGTACTGTTAAAACGGATTGGGTTGAGTTCTCTCTCCAGGCCTTAGGTGTTGGACGCAAACTTTCCAAGGCAGTCCTTGCACTGCTTGGGCGTTGTCCTTTTGTTACCAGAGTTGGTTCCTTTTGGTTTGGTATCCGTGAGACTGATAGGGGGCTCCCGCAAGGGAGCTGTCTCAGTCCGATACTCTTTGCTGCTGTGCTGAACTCTGTCCTGTTTCTGCTTTGTCCCCATGTCAACGTTGTGGCTTACGCTGATGACGTTGCTGTGTGGGTGGTTGGCAATGACGTGGTTGCTCTACGCTCTGCCTTGGAGCAGGCAATTAGTTTTATGTGTACACTTCTTGAGGAGCGTGGTCTTGCAGTCTCTCCAGAGAAGTCAGAGGCTGTTGTTTTTAGCCGTGGTCCTCCAGTTACTACATCTATCACAGTTTGTGGATCTACCATTAGGACTAAGCATACCGTCAGGTACCTTGGTATCACTTTGAGTTCGCGGTTGGATTGGGAATGTGATGCCAGTAGTGTCAAGGTGGCGGCTGCTAGCAAGCTTGCCACTCTAAAAGCACTAACCTACAGACAGTTAGCGGCTAAGCGTAGTGTGGTATCTTCTTTCTATCGTGCGTATATAAGATCTGTAATTGATTATCATCTCCCCTTTCTGACACAGTCCAAGAAGGCGATTGGCATGGTTCAAGTTGTTGTCAACCAGTGCTTGCGTATTGTTACTACGTGTATTATGTCTATTCCTGTTAGCGCCATACATGTCGAAGCTGGAGAACTGCCCATTGCCTGCCGGGCCAAGGAGCTGTTACTATCCCTGTGCACGCGCAATCTTGGCCGTGGTTTGAGTGACCCTGTTGCCAGGGTCTTGTCGGACTATCGGGATGTGAGTGCGTTTGTGCGTAATGGCCTGGGCTCCGCTGGCCTCGGCATGTCTTTAGCTATTAGATCTCCTCTCATGAAATTTTCTGACCCCCTCTGGGTTGGTGTTCCCAGTCCATGTACTTGGTGTAGTGAGCTTGAGCACGTGTTCTTTGGTGATTTCCATCCATTAACGGTAGATGTGTTCTGTGACGCTTCCTTCCACGTTGACAGTTGGGAAGGAGGTGTTGGTGTGGTTGTCCCTACACTGAAGTTCAGTTTACGTCGTTTCTTGCCTGCTGTTCCTTCAGCATTTGTGGCTGAGCTTGTTGCCATCTCAGTGGCTCTTGATGTTGTACTTGACTTGGCGAACTGCAACTTTACTATTCGGACTGATTCAGCATCCAGTCTGCGGTTCTTGCGCGATTCCTTCAGCCGTTTGGACATTGAAAGCCCTCTTGCAGCAGAGATCGCATGAAAATTATTTCAGGCCCTCCAGAGAGGCGTCGTTGCTCTTGCCTGGACACCTGGGCATGCTGGTTGTCTGGGGAATGACGCAGCTGATGCTCATGCACGGCAAGCTTACGCCGAAAGAGCTACTCCTGTTGTTTTCCCGGTCTCCCCGCGTGATCTGCGACCGGTTTTGGCAGACTGGTCTCGGGCTTGTTGGTTGAGTGAGTGGGCGTCCGATACCACAGGTCGTGCTCTGTTTGCCATCAATCCCACTGTTCAGGTTCCTGCCGCCCTGAGCAGGCTCTCACATTACTCAGCTGGTGTTATCTCACGGCTCAGGACAGGGCACACCCGCCTCAATGCACATGCTTATAAGCTGCGCCAGTCCCACTCCCCGTTGTGCTCTTGTGGTGAACAGGAGACTGTTCTTCATCTCCTTTTACAGTGTCCACTTGGTGATATGCATCGTAAGGCGACATTTAGTAGGCACTGTATGTTTGCCAGTCTTAGTGACGTGCTTTGTGTGCACCCTGTCTCGGCTGCCACTCTACGGCGTCTCCGGGATGTTGTAGTCTTTTGCAGGCAACGGGGAGCACGGATCTAGTTGCCCTGTAGGCGTGTTCACGTTCGTTTGTTTTGTTGGTGTCTGTGTTTCAATCTCCATCCCTACTTTCTGTTGACATGGTATCACTGTCCTGCTGTTTATCTGATGTTATTGTTCTGTAGTTTTAAGTAGGTTTAAGTAGTTCTATACGAGAGCGCATGGCTTTGGGCCAAGGCATTCTATACAAATAAATAAATAAATCACCTCTTCCTGCTGTGCAGATGGTCCACAATTGTTGCGCCACGTAGGAGCCGCGTGGCCCAGTAGTGTTGTCGGTAGGATTACAGCTGGCAATGCTAACAGCCGACATTCAACAATGAGGCACGTGCAGCTCCCTGATGGAACGACTGTTGGAGGTGCGTTTTGGATATTTCAAATACAAACTACCTTATTTAGCCTTAAATTTAAATGAGAATACGTAAATCTACGAAAAGATTAATGCGAAATTAGGCATATTTAAACAAAATATATTGATAACAGAAAAGGGAATCAGAAATATTTCAACTTTTGCATTTGTAAACCATCGACATTCGATCAATAGTGTGCTATTAGCTGGTGCTCTACTCAGCAAATTAATAGTCCAGCCTAATTGTGGTATACACGAATAGTTTCTAGATACGATTTCACCTTGCACGAAATCTTTTATATTATTCAGAAATTATGGGCGACATGTGGTTGCTCTTTCAAAGCATCACGCGTAGCGGGGAAGGAGATGGCTTTTAAGTAAAAATTCTTAAAATTTGTGAAACAAGGAAACCCATGTAAGGTCTGCAAAATTTATTGGAATAAAAAAACCAAGAGCGGCACAAAGGAGTATGCAATATACATGATAAAATTACCAAGCATGTTTAGTTCAAGCATGCAGCAACTCGCGTGCTACAGCGTTGAAACAGCCTTGCAACGCCGATCGATAAGGCTTCTTCAAGCCAAGGCCAAGTGTCTCTCCTCCTGGCTCATTGTCAGTTTAGGTCCATGCCGAAAAGGGGATGGCTTTTTCAAGACAAGGCCGACTGGGTCCAAATCGCATGCCTCGCCTTTCTGGCTCAATGATAGCTCAATCGCGTGCCAGAAAGGGAATGGCTTCTTCAAGCCAAGGCCGACTGGGGAAGAAATCGCGTGTCTCACCTCCTGTCTCATTGTCAGCTTAGGTGCATGCCAAAAAGGGGGTGGATTTTTCAAGCCAAGGCCGACTGGGTCCAAATCGCATGTCTCGCCTCCTGGCTCAATGATAGCTCAATCGCATTCCAGAAAGGAAATTGCTTCTTCAAGCCAAGGCCGACTGTGCTACAAATCGCGTGACTCATCTACTGGCTCAAGGCCAGTTCATGCATGTGCCAGAAAGGCAGTGCATTTATCGAGGCTTTTGTTGTTAGTGGTATTATGGCTAACGATCTGAACATGAGGCGCATGTAGCTATTGGGTGGCCAGACCGTTGGAGTGATGTATGGTTACCATATGGTTTGTTTATGAACTGGAGCGTTAAGAAAAACGCGTCCTACATTCTCATCATTTTCTTGATTGGTTTAGATGTGGAATGTCTGTCAGCAGCTTAAGAGCTGGAGCATGACAGCTCCTCGAGCGTATTCTTTAAGCTAAGGTCAACTAGAGTATAGAAATCGCGTGTCTCGCCTCCTGGCTCCTTGGCCATTTAGGCACATAGCAGAAGGGTGATGATTTTCTAAACGGCGGAGCCGTTTTTTGTTTATGAACTGAAGCGTTACGAAAAAAGCTCACTGCACTCATTTGCTTGATCGTTTGAGATGTGGAATGTCTGTCAGGAGCATAAAAGTTGCAGCATGAAAGCTCCTCGAGCGCAGCGAGACGACGTGGAATGAGCGAGCGACTCCGCTAGTCTTAATCATTAAAAACTTCCGGTCGGTATATATATATGTAGGTATATATGTACCTCTTCTCCTCTTGAAGTAGGAGGCTAAAAATGTGAGAAATGTCTCGAAAGACAGGAAATAAACCGTTTTTAGCGTAGGCGTACTTTTAAGAACGAGAAGGGTCCTAAATGCCCCAAATTAACGAAAATCTAGCCCCCACAACAATCACGCAACAATCAGCAACAATACCGCAACAATATGTGACGTCATTGATTGTTGACAGTTTTTTTTATGAAAGCTTCGAACGTTTCAGGAACGTGTGGCAACAATGTATTGGGGGCAACGGTTGTTGTGAGTGGCAGCATCTGAATAGCCCTCCTTCAAGAATGAAGCACGTGCAGTTCACGGGTGGGAAAGCTGTAGGACTTGCTTTATGGCTGTTTAAAATCCAATACGACAAAAAACCTGTTTAGCATTTAAATTAAATCACATTACGCAAAGATACGAAAAAGATTAAAAACTAAAAATACTAAATTACGTAAAGCAAATACATTAACAACCGAAAAAGGTATTAAGAATATTTTACGTCTGCAGTTGCAACATTTCAAACAGTAAGAATCGACCGGTAGTGTACACGTTAAACCAACAAGCTGGTTCTCTCCTTATATTTTTTACTTTACTAGCAGCTTTGGGTATGAGTTAAGCTTTGCGTAGGTCTAACCTACGTAAGTCTAACAGTTAAAAACTTTCCTAAAATACGTGAAACATGAAAACCAATGAAAAATGTCGTACTAACACAAATTACAAGTGGTGTGTGGTGGGGCCTGTCGTCACTTGTACTGTACAGCTTATGCAGCACAATATATTATTTTGAATTTAAAAAATAATATTATCCCTCTTCCCCCAGAAGTAACCTTAGCAATTTCGGGTACGTCTATGTTTGAAATGTTTAAAACAGCAACATTCGACCTGTAGTGTATACGTTAAACCCATTACATGGTTCACTCCTTAGCAATAATCCAGAGAAGTTGTGCTAAAATAAGTGACATCTAAAAAACCCACGTAAAGTGTGGGCTGGGTGAGATCCAGAGAGCAAAATGAGATACTATTTTGCTATTTTATATTCGTCAAAAATTATAGGCGACATGTGGTTCCTGTTTCAACGCATCACACGTAACGGGAAAGAAGATGACTTCTATTGAAAATCTTAAAATATGTAAAAGAAGGAAACTCATGTAAAGTTTGGTAGTAACAAAGGATAAAAGCGACGTGTGGTTCCTGGTGATCGTCTCTGGCGTCGATTTTACTGTGCAGCTTCCGCAGCATAATTTATTTGAATAAAACAATAATCTATACCAAGAGCGGTATAAAGGAGACCCGTAGGGCTCGACAGAGTATCCTTGATAAAATTACCAAGCATGTTTAGTTCAAGCATGCAGCAACTCGCGAACTAGAGTGTTGAGACGGCCTTGTACCGGGGATGGATAAGGAATCTTCAAGCCAAGGCCGACTTGGGAGAAATCGCGTGTCTCGCCTCCTGGCTCATTGGCAGTTTAGGCGCACGTTGGAAGGGTGATGGTTTTTGTGTTTTGATTTTAAATTCGCAATACTATGCCATCATGTAACCGAACGAACGAAGTTTCGTTTTTTAAGTTTCGATTTTGGTTTATTTGGGCTAAGATTTTTAGTTCACGATTCTCTACTACATGGATCGTAGATAGCGCTACAGTCAGAGAGTATCTTGCAAAATAACCGAAATAAATGAAGGTCACTCTCCTCATCACTTTCATCTACCCGAATTTACACCCTTGGCTAAGTTAATCGAAAAGCAGACAGGTACGGAGCAGACGCAATGACCAGAAATATCGGTCGCAATTATCGTCTATGGCGCCAACATGAGCTGTGGTGGAAAATATGTCAATGGCGTGAGAGACGCTAATTCGTCTTTATTTAGAAGTTATTTTCCCAATGGCTTTAAATTTGTTACACGGTTAAAGAAGTATGATTCCGTAAACCAAGAAATTTATGTAATTTGGGTCTGTTCCACCATGTCACAACGCCTTTTTTTTTAATTTTTACATTCACAGGTATGTACTTCGGTGTTATGTAAGGTCGTGTTTCTTAATCATTGGCGCACTCCGGTGGAGGAAGGCGAGGGGGGGGAAGGGGGATACGCAAGCTGTGGCAATTGCTTCCCCCAACAGACCTGGGGTATGTTAGAAAACGTTACGTTTGGCTCAGTAGCGCATTCAGGGGAGGGGGCGGGGGGAGGCGAGCAAGCTACGGAAACTTCTTTCCTCCCAATCCCCCTCTCAAAGACTTGGGTCAAGATAATTACCAGGGCAGTTTATGTCATTTGGGTTGTTATGTCACCACCAGCCAACTTTTTTATCTTTTTACCGACCTTTTTGCGTTTACAGGCACGTACTTCGGTTTGGCCTATGTTGTTACGTTTGGTTTCGTTCGGTTCAGTGGCACACCGGGGACAGGTGGGGGAGCAAGGAAGCTGGAGCAACTGCCTCCCTCACCCCCCCCCCCCCAAAAAAAAAAAGATTTGGGCCTAAATAATTTTCGGGGCCGTGGGTTTTTCTTTGTGGGGGGGGGGGGGGGAGCAGCAAGCTGGGGAAACTACGCCCCAAGATCTGGGATGTAGATTGAGTTATGTTTGTTTGGTTCAATGGCGCATCCAGGGGAAGGAGAGGAAGACCTTATTTTTAATACACTCAAAGCTTAAAAAGAAACAACATTCACATTTGTGACCGTCATACTACTAAGAATGCTAAAAAGACCCACTAATAAGTAATAACCGAAAAAAAAGTAGCCCGTTTATATCCGTCTGGCTTCAACCCCGCACGTCCCCGGTGCAAAGTACACCGGTCTTTAGCCCTGGGATGCAAGCAGACAAGTTGCGGGAACACGTGTCCGTCATCCCGCGTGCTGTTGCCTCTGGGGTCACCATCTTCTGGGGCCGTCAATCTAGCCGTCTGGCTTTCAACCATGCACTTCCCCGGTGCAAGGGACACCAGCACCCAAGTTGCGGGAAGACGTCCCGCAGGCTATTGCAGCAAACTTCTTCAACACCTACACAGACCTTCAAGTTCGCCAACGGCAAACCATTCGTCCTAAACCCTTCAAACTCGGTGGGCGCCTAGCTGGCCATACCCCCAGGACGTCCAAAAAAATTCAGACCCACAGCCCTAGTAGAAGGAGCGCTATTAAATAAACCGGCTTTGAGTGTAGGCCTATATAGGCCTATATAGGCCTAAATACTTCGACCGTCAATAGCGGACGAAGGAAACGAGCTACGACCCTGGGGATAGGCTAGATCGCTTTAGGAGGACGAAATACCCCTGGTTACCAAGTTTCATACCGAAAACACGAGTGGTTATGGAGAAACAGCATACCTGTGGTTAGGTGAGGTTAGGTTAGGTTAGTGGGACTTAGCCATTTTTTTGAAGTTCAAATGGTGACGGTTAACATCCGTTCCATGCTGACAGAGACTAAGTCCCAACAGGCAACTTCGTACTGGGGGATTTGTCAGCATCAGACTGACTGTTCTCCCAACAACGCCAGTCCCTGGAATACCAGGGCTGGCTTTTTTTCTGAAGTCCAAATGGTGACGGTTAACATCCGTCCTGACGGGGTTTTCTTCGAATAGCTCGGCTCACAGAGGTCTCACGGACTTGTGGTTGGGCTTAAAATGTGCGTACGGACGAGGGCTACCCGCACACCGAGTTTCATCAAGTTTACACGACCAGTTTTTGAGCCCCGACACTTTAACCGATTTGTTGTACCTTCCGTAATGCTACGAAAAGAGCCTTTGGGGTGACCAGCAAGACAGGGTTGGGGCCACGGAGCCCATCTTCTGGGGCCGTCCATCTCGCATCGTCCCCCGGGTGCATGCCGCTTTTGGCGGCGATCCGACCACTTTTCATTTTTCCTGCGTTAGCAACGCTGGTTACGCGTCTTTCGACGTGATACCAGCGTTGCTAACGCAGAGCAGGG
>JAHWFP010089495.1:0-29951 GCA_023313725.1 Lithobius niger
CAAGTTGTCGACGCGCCATTAAGCCTCAATTCCCCCCCCCCTCATTTTGTAATTGGGGGGGGAGAGTTCTTTCGTCTAGTCTTTGTAAGGGGTCATGAAGTGTTAGTCTCTGGCAAAGGGATGGAAATTAGAGAAGATGTAAACACACTAGAGGGGAAATTAAAGTTTAACCTCCAATGGCACATTCATCATTGGAGTATGATTCTTTCAATGTTTTGGGGAACATTTTATTATTTGTAATCAGCCTTGTTCTTTCTTTAAAAACTGTCACGGCACATTTTTCACATCTACTAATTAGAGTTGACTACAGATATCATCGATGGATAGCCTAAGAAGGAATACGAAACCTACCCTCATTTTTATACGTATTTCTGGGGGAATGAAAAGGAACAGAGTTTTGTTGGTAGGTATGTATCCAGCTCCGTACCTCTTCCCCCCACCCCCGGTTGCCATTAATAATGACCCATTCCTAAGGCTGATTAAGAAATAAGAACTACACTTCAGCACACTTCAGCCATAATTCAACTACTCTCAGTTAGGCTAATGAGATATTAATTACCTGCACTTCAGCGCAGCTCAGCCGTACTTCAACTACTCTCAGTTAGGCTGATGAGTAAATAATTAACTGCACTTTAGCAAATTTCAGCCAGATACACAGAACTCTGTAATTTCAGATGGCAGCCTACGCCAATGCAGAACTCATGGACATGATCGTGTGCTATGGTTTGGCCCACGAAAATGTTCGTGAAGCTCTTCGAATTTATGCAGAACGGCATCCTCAACTAAGGCATCCAAAATACGAACGTTCAACAGGACACTTGCTCGTTTCCTGGAAACGGGCAGCATTGTAGCACGTCCTCGAACAGGTCGGCCTCGAATTGCAACAGACGACAACAATAATGTGATGGTTCTTGCAGCAGTAGTCAAAAACCCGCATACCAGTAGTCGTGCAGTTGGAAGGGCACTTGACATCAGTCATCAGTTTGTCCTACGTGTCCTGAAGAGGAACAGTTTCCATTCATACCATGTTCATCTTCATCAGGCGCTGCGAGCAACAGATTATGACCCCCGTCTGCAGTACTGCGATTGGTTCTTGGAAAGAACTACTGCTGACCCTTTATTTTTAAATCACGTATTTTGGACGGACGAGGCGCAATTCACACGGGATGGCATAGTGAATACGCACAATGTGCACTACTGGGCAGACGAGAATCCTCTCTGGTTGCGAGAAGCCCGACATCAGGAACAATGGCGGTTTAATGTCTGGTGTGGGATCCTAAATGGCCATATCATTGGCCCAGTATTCTACGATGGAACTCTAAATGGGGAACGCTACCTTGAACTCATTGTAGATGACGTTGTAACTGATGTTATGGACAACCTGCCACTAGCGACGGTGCAGGAAATTTGGTACCAACTTGATGGAGCCCACCCCATTTCCGTAGAACTGTGCGACAGCGGTTGGACGCTTTGTTCCCAGGACAGTGGATCGGTCGAGCTGGCCCTACGGCATGGCCTGCTCGATCATCAGATTTAACTCCGCTGGACTTTTTCCTGTGGGGCCACGTTAAAGCCCAATTGTATGAAACCCCCACAACAACAGCTAAAGACCTAAAGGAACGGATACGTGCAACATGTAAGAGCCATCCCAGCAGCAACATTCGAATGGGTACTACATTTCACAACGTCACTTGCACAACCATGCCGCAATGAGATGGGGCACCATTTCGAGCACCTTCTTGATTGATTTCCATCTTATTTTTATTCCACACAAACGTGATGGTCCAAGTTGGGCCCTTAACCCCCCCCCCCCTCCTCTTTGTTGGTCAAAATTAATCCTCCATTTCTGACTCAATAGTAGAGGTTACGAAAACAGGCTTCAAGTTGCAAGTTTGCAGCTTCTGTAGTTGTTTACAAAGTTATTTACAATTAATTTATTTACAAGTTCGTTACAGTTATGTACGCCCATGTTTTTTTGTTTAGAACTCACTAATAACATGTCTGGCCACATACCACACCCGTTGGTTCTGAACAATAAAATGGTGACAGAAACATTGTTCAAATTTCACGCAATGAAATACACAAAACTGGCTAATACCCGTAAAACAACAAACAAACATGAAATAAACAGCGTTGGGATAACTGTGTACAACAGACCGGAGATGCTAGCTGGTCACTGCCTTCTAACCTTTCCATTTGCTTCACTGCTTGACAAGTAGCTCTTGCAGTAAAGCTTATGTGCAAAAAGGGTATTTTGCACATAACTCTGGCGTTTCTACTTGGATTTCCATTATGTTTCTTGGGTTGGGAGTTTTTAATGATTACCTACAACTTTCAAATTTGCACTGATGGTCTACGGTGCTTCCTTTAGAAGTTAGCAACGCGATGACCTTGATAGAGGTCTTCAAGGTCATCGTATTTACACTCATCTGAATCCCCGCTGTTTACTCATTATTACTATAAACTTGTTTTCAGGATATTTGACTCCATTTAGGATATATTCAGGTAGGTCCGACTTTTGGACCACCCTGTATGTGCACCCAACCCTGGGATATGAAGTCAGGTGTGATCACCGGGTCTACTGAAAGATGTTGATAGAATTGAATCGGTGCGGAGAACATTCACTAAGTAAATCTCTGTTATGAGACATATGACGCTTACCCAATGGCTAAAATATTTGAATCAGGGCTCCTTGCAACTTAATTTGCAAGCGAACCTTATCCTCACTTACAATATTCTGCATGTGTTAACTAACACCACCTGAACTTTGGATACTGGAACTGAGCTCTATTACAAAAACTAGGGATCACAGCAAAAAACTGATCAATCCCATTCGTAAGTTAAATTGTAGACATTATTTATATATCGGTGTGGTTTCAATCTGGAAATTGTTGCCAAAATCCACTGTCAACCCCTTGGGTGAGCTCCTTCCTTCGGGAGACTTGTGATGGTTGCTAAACTGGATCCATTCCTGCTTCGACCAGAATATTGCAAATATTTTATTATTATTAATATTATTATTGTGATAAAAATATAATCATAAGACTTCCTACACAGTTCTTTTTGGTAACAAGGATTTTCTGGCATATTCAATATTCGTTGGAATGTAGTTTATTTTTGACACAATAACCCCGAAATATTATCCAACTTTACTCCCTGGAATGGGTTTATTTATGAATTCTCCACAAATAAAAAAATATAGTAATCTTATTTAGGGATATTTTAGGTACGAGTGCAACACTTATAGAAGTAAATATAAATTTCGAATCGACAAAATGTGTTAGCTGTTCTTGCTTTCCACTGCTTTTTGTTAAAATGCTTTTTGGAAGCTTAAGGACTCATCCCCCAATTCCCTATATTAAAATTCTCAAAAAAAGCACCTAAATACTTAAGAATATTTAAGTGTTTACGTAAGCCCTTTAGTAATTGTGTGTTGAAAATTTGTATGTTTTCGGAAATGGGGGATGAGGCCTCAACTATATATTCACATGCAATAAATAAAGCTATGTAATATGTATGTATGGTATCCATATAAGAATATTGTAAATTTATTTAATACAACCAGTATATTTTCTGCCTTTGTTGTGCACATTTATTTTTAACTCTTTTCACTTTTAAAGTGGGCAAATATGAAACAGAGGACAATTCGTGCGTAATTTATTTGAACCAAGAAGCAGTTTTGATTTAGGTTGTTTTAACATTTTCTGATTAATATGAAGCTACACTATAAGCCAGAGTCTCACAGCGATGTTTAAGAACAACAAGCCTCGTATTCATGGATTCCAAAGTTTAAGATGAAACAGCAAAGCATAGTTGGAGCAAGATTGCTAGGGAGACAACACTTCACACATATTTCATGTGATATTGGTATAGTTTTATTATTATTTTTTTCTCCAGTGACAATTGAAAACAACACCTCATATAAGCAAAAACCAAAATTAAAACTGGTGGTAGACCTTAACTTTGAAAGTCGCCCACTAGATGTCACCAGAAACATAATGCATGGATCGTTCGAGTGAGAGAAGGGAAGGAACAGGGAGGGAGAAGAAATGGGGAGTTGAGTCCAATAGACATCACCAGTGACCAAATGCAGGGATCTCTTATGAGAAAGGAGGGAAGTGAAAGGGTCGGGTTGGTAGAGATGGGAAACAAAACCACATTCCACGAACACCAAGGGACACGAAGAGGTGAGGGGAAAGTGGTTGGCATGAAGAAAAAGTACCTGTCAAAATGGAAGTCCAGTCAATGCAAGGCTAACAAAGGAAAATGAGACCCAGGGCTAAACAACACCACTTGCGAACAAAGTCTGGTTGAAACCTGTTTCTAAATCTAGTTTATGCATAATTTTTGTGGGAGAAACCAGATTAAGTCCTCTTTACTTGCGACAGATGTACAGGTTCGCCTTGCACATTCCCAGCAACAGGCTAGCAAATTCGAAACGGGTCATCTGTCAGGCCAGTTAACTTGTCATGATACGACTTCTTCTTCAATTTATTAGATGAAGACACAATGCAAACAATCTATTTTGAAACGTTTTATATCTCTCTTGCAAGGAGATAGAAGAAGGTGTGTTTGTTTTAAAATTGTCGCTTAAGAGTGTATTGAATGTTCTACAAATTAGTTTGTGACTCCGTGGACTCCAAGAATAGGTCCCTACCTGACAAGGCAAAATCCGCATCAACGTACATATCAAACTGCGAATTTAATTTTTGACTGAACTAAATCCTTCTGGCCTTGTTTATCGAAACAAATGAGGTATGAAGCCTTAAGGTACATGGCAACTACACCAACACTGTAAAGCGAGTCACCTTACTTAACAATGATAAAATGATAAAAAACAAGGATGAGCAAATCTCTTCAGTCACATACTGAATCCACCCTCTTTTTTTATTTAAATTAACACCATGTAAGAATTATACAATGATAAAAGCAAAGAGGAGCAAAAGCACTTACATTACATACTAAGTTCACCATCGTGTGCAGTGACGTGTTTTTACATCATCCTTTCAATTGACTGATAAGATTGGAATGAAAATTTTTTATCCAATTTCCAAAATTTGGAAGCGTCTATCAACGTTCAGGACCCTTTTTTGTTAGCTGTAATTGTTCAAGCTTCTAATTCAATACATATTTTCTTAATTAGTTCTTAATACATGATCAGGGTGGTGTTAAATAGACTTATTTTTTTCGAAAAATTGTTTCTGTGTTTAACAGCAGCATAAACAAAATTATTTTTGGCCATGGCACTTCCATGGACCAATTTTCTTAATCCTTATTGCCTAAGATACTGTCTCAAATAAATGTATGGCCATGTCCTGCATTTCACTACATTTCCTTGCATGTCTACTGTAGGGTCAAATATGCACCCCTTTAAACATGTTTGTATATTTGCACCTAAACGGCAGAGATAACCAGTCGAAACGTTGTTTATAGTTGAAGTGGACAGTCGGTTGGGGGCTTAAGAACTGTCGAGAAGAAATAAACTGGAGGTCCACTCTACTGGTTTCTTTTTGGAGACTTTCTTGGCTTTATCTATGATGGTGGCAATGAGTTTTTCGGTCACCGGCATTAGATAACCGTTGCTGACATACTTAGGCCAATCACATTCACATACTTTCGAACACAGACATGGTTCTAAATGTGTGTGTGAGTTTAAGGTAGTTTGTTACAAAATTTTCTTCAAAAACTAATCCCTATTAAGCTCCACATCAAGAATGGTATGGTCATTGCTAAGTTTTCATGTCACATAGTGAATTTTAAGGATGACTGGAAGGAAGTATGGAGGTCCCCCTGCATAGTTACCACGTCATTAGTATTTTTAAGTCTAGCAGACAAATAAACTACTTACCTAGACGTACCATCTGCATCTGAGAATAACAGTATTCTTTATATTTCAGATATGAGGTCTCAAAAATAGTTTTTACTCATCACTCAACCTGAGTGGAAATCAATTCCTTGATTTTACCGTGATGTTGTGCTTTTACCATAAAATCATTCAAACATTCCGAAATTAGTGATCAGCCTTTCGTGGGAAAGGGTACCTTCACATTAAAGGAGATGAAGGAACAACCACTTGGATTTTAAGTTGGTTGGAGTTTTTTAATATTATTCGCCAAAACGGATGTAATATCAAGGACAGCGGTAGCGGTCCTTATGTAAGCCTCAGCATGAACTTCCATGTTAAACGTTAAACTTAGAACTCCAATAGTTTCGCCCAAAATTGACATAGACCAACGATATTCGGTATTTGGGGTCGTGTCATAACTATTTCACCGCATTACAAATTTTAATGACAACAATTTAACCATTCGGTGTCCACGGCATGGCCATTTTTTGTTGTTGTTGTTGTCGTTGGGACTCTTTGCTCTGACCTGGATCAAACCACTGAACCGATTTTAAAGTTCTATAGCTTAAAACGTAGGTATGGACATCGCCTAGGGCCTTTCGCAGGCTATTTTATGCAACTACAATATTCTTGACACGGAAAGCCAAATGAGCTAGAACTTTTGTTCTCACCTAGGGATCGAACCAATTAACCGATTTTCAATTTGTATAGCTTAAAATATAGGTATTAACACCGACCAGGGCCTTTTGAACACAATTTTGATGTGACTACAATATTCTCGTCGGCAGAGCAAATATTATTGTAGAGCACTGGGCAGAAATCATTAATGTTGTTGTTATGACTTTTTACTCACACCTGGAGACCAAACCACTCAACCGATTTTTAAGTTCTATAGCTTAAAACGTAGGTATGGACAAGGCATAGGGCCTTTTGTAGGCTATTTTAATGTAACTACAATATGCTTGACACGGAAAACCAAATGGGCTAGAACTTTTGCTCTCACTTGGAGATCGAACCAATGAACCGATTTTCAATTTGTACAGCTTAAAATGTAGGTATTAACACCGACCAGGGCCTTTTGAACATGATTTTGATGTGACCACAATATTCTCGTCGGCAGAGCAAATATTATTGAAGTTCACTGGGCAGAAATCATTAATGTTGTTGTTATGACTCTTTACTCTCACCTGGAGACCGAACCACTCAACCGATTTTCAAGTTCTATAGCTTAAAACGTAGGTATAGACAAGGCTATTTTAATGTAACTACAATATTCTTGACACGGAAAGCCAAATAGGCTAGAACTTTTGCACTCACCTAGCGATCAAACCAATTAACCGATTTTCAATTTCTATAGCTTAAAATGTAGGTGTTAACACCGACTAGTGCCTCTTGAACACGAATTTGGTGTGACTACGGTATTCTCTTCGGTAGAGCAATTATTATTGTACAGCACTGGGCGCAAATCATTAATGTTGTTGTAGCGACTCTTTGCTTTTACTGGAGATTGAACCACTCAACCGATATTCAAGTTCTATAGCTTAAAACGAAGGTATGGACTTGGCTGAGAGCCTTTCGTATTATATTTTAATGTAACTACAATATTCTTGACACGGGAAGCCAAATGAGCTAGAACCTTTGCTCTCACATAGAGACCAATGAACCGATTTTGAATTTGTATAGCTTAACATGTAGGTATTAACACCGACCAGGGCCCTTTGATTACGATTTAGATATGACTGCCGATTTCTCGTCTGTAGAGCAATAATTATTGTAGAGCACTGGGCAGAAGTCATTAAGTGGAGAAACAAATTTCAGCATATCAAGCTAAAAACACGAAATTTGGTCACAAGTCTTCTTACCATTAAAAATCAAACCAGCCATGGACCTCCATGAAATACCCCCAAATACCTTCATTGCCCCCCCCACCCTCCGTGCCCACTCTCAGGCGCTTGGGCATCAAATTCTTCCAGATCAAGTTAAAAACATGAAATTTGGAGTACAAGTCATTTTTAACAGTGTAAATCGAATCAGCCATGGAACCCCATGAAATACCCCCAAAGGGGCTCCAGCGACCCCCTGTTTCCCCTCACTGACTTTTGCAAATTATTCTAAAAGCCTGAAAATTGGTACACAAGTCATTCCTAGCAGTAGAAGTTGAACAAGCTATGGCATCCCCATGAAACACCCCACAAAGGGCCCCTCCTGTGTCCCCCTCCTGTGTCCCCCTCCTGTGTCCCTCCTGTGTCCCCCTCACTGGTCATCGATGTTTCATGAGGTGCAAAGGAGGGACAAGGGATGCTGAGGATGCTGGTGGCAATTCGTGGGGATCCATGGCTGGTTCGATTTCTACTACTAGAAATGATTGGCGTACCAAAATTCATAGTACCAAAATTCATAGTAGTACCGGTGAGTGTGGTAGGGGGACAGGAAGGGACCTTAGGGGCATCTCGAGAGAATCCATAGCTAGCTCGATTTATTAGCTACGAATTGATTTGTGTACTAAATTTCATGACTTTTAGCTTGATGTTCATAAGTAGCCCAAATTCTGGCCCGTAACAGCTATGCTACACCTGAAAATCGAACCAATGAACCGATGTTCAAGTTTTACAGCTGAAAACATAGGTATGAAGAAATCCTATGGCCTTTTGAACGCTATTTTAATGTTACTACAATTATTGCTGTTCTTCTTCTTGGGGAAATTTTGCCCTCACCTAGATATCGAACCAAAGAACCGATTTTCAATTTTTATAGCTCTTAAAATTGAGTATTAAAAAGGCTGTCTTATAACAGTTATTTTAAGGTGATTACAGTATTCTTTTCTGTGTAATTCTTGCTGAAACAAAAAATAATAATGGATATTAGTATTAAAAAAAGCCTAAGCGTATAAAATACATATGTAAGCCTTAAAAACATAAAGCCCTAAAGGAAAAGATATTAGAAAAAGACATGTAAGCCATCAGCATCGCACTAATACGTGTAAAAGAAGCTCCAGCTCGCTTTAAAGAATGTGGTGGATCCTTTTTTACACGTATTAGTAGCACGCTGATGGCTTACATGTCTTTTTCTAATATCTTTTCCTTTAGGGCTTTATGTTTTTTAAGGCTTACATCCGTATTTTATACGCTTAAGCATTTTTTAATAGTAATACTAGATAAGTTCACTGTTTATAGAGTGCTCTGCAACAATCATGATACGAAGAGGTTCGCCATTCTTGAAAACATTACATTTGGCAGAAATTAATGGATTTTTATGACATTCTACTGATAGCTTATACATCTTCACTTGATCCTTTGTTTTAGTCCTACCTAAGGAATTCACACCTTCATTAATATCAACTTTATGTTAGCGTACTGGACAAGAATACAATTTTTGAAATTGTGTTAGGGCACTGAGATGCTCTATTATTTTTGCTCCACTAGCTATGTATGTATTTTGGGGATTCATTTCTCATTGTTTATGTAAACAAGGCCAGAAGGATTTTAGTTTGGCTGAAGACTGTACATGATGATGAGGTCAGTGTTTGACTGAAGAGCTTTGCTCCGTTTTGCTTTTATCATTTTCTCATTCTCTAGCAGTAGTGATTCAAAATTCAAAAAGGATGGCCTCTGTATGTGACTGAAGAGCATTGTTCCTCTTGGATTTTATCATTTTATCTTGTTTGCAATTTTTTCCCTTTCAGGGCTGACCATTTCTGGCCGCCCACGGTAAACACCAAAGCTAGGACCAAAACGAAACACTTAGGTCTACCTAACTCCGCTCTTTTATTTTTTAAAGTAGCTAAAGAAATATTTCAACACATTTCATTAACACTTAAAATATTCAAACCTAGAATGTTCATACTTAAAAGGAATTGCTGCTGGAACTTACCAATGCATGCACAATTGCCCCTAATGCAGTCTGGTTCTTTGCCATCAGAGCAAAAGCATTCATTAATTAGGTCATTTGTGCAATCTGAATGGACAAAAATTTAAGCAAATATGAACGAATGCAATTGAGAAATTCCTGCAAAAACGCTATTTAAGACACTATGAAAATTTTCCGCCAAACATACTTTGTTTAAATTAAATATTTTCATTTCATTGTAAATTTAATTTCATTAAGCTACAAATAAAGTTCTGAAAGACATCCTCAGCATACAAAGTAAAGCTGACATCGTGAATATTTTTAGTCAAAATATTTATTTTGCGTAGAAAAGGTAAGGCAAATTTACCATTTACATTATAATTATTTTTCTGAACTACATGTAAACTCATTATTATTGTTTACTTTGGAACGGCGTATTTAATTTTAGTTTTACCCAACCTTATATAAAAATAATTATCTGTGATTCTAAACTGCTTTAATAATATGCCTTTATACTTCTTAAATGAGCAAAGTTCATAAATAAAATTTGGACCTAAATTTAGAGCTAAAGCAAAAATGTAAAAACCAAGTTTACAGTAATCTGATAAACATTCTGTGGTAATATCATTAAACGGGTTAAATATATCATAATTGCACATTTAAAAATGGGACAATCTCTAAAAGTAAAATCCTCAGTGATTAAACACACTTGACTACAATAATAAAATAAAATAATTCATAAAATAAAAAAAGCTGCATAAACTCTGAAACCAATTGCATAAACTACTAAATAAAAACCTAATTTAAATTACTTAAATAGGGTAGATAATTCATATAAAAATTACTCAAAATAGGGTAAACAAATTTTTTTAAAGAATAAAAGGGGCGTAAATTTGCAATTATTAACTGCCACAACATTACAAAATATTTTTTCTCGATAAACATTCAGTTTGAATTGGACGTAGTTACAGAACCTCTTATTTATTGTGAAAATAAAGTCAACAGTATTTTTCACTCTTTTGGAGAACTAAGATAAACATAAAGCTTCTTTTACCATAAAGGTGCTTACATATAACGCAATCCTTTCTCAGAAAACGTAGAAGTGATATAGATATGATAAATTGAAAGAAAATGACATTCATATTTTGAAGTTAAACTGAAAACATGGTTTTTCCTACTATAATATTAAAACAGATTTGTCGAATAAAATAAAATTACCAATTTAATTTACGCTGTAGTGCATGCAGTCGTTTGCCAATTCGGGCAGACGTTTTAGTTTTAAAAATCTGTTTTTAATGAAACAATATATTTGACAGTGTTGGTAACATCACTGTCCAGTCAAAATGTGGCTTGACATGCAACAAATTACAAGACCATAGAATTTTATGTATGTTGCTCAATTCTTGGCCAATTGTACCACAGGCAAGTCTCCTACTTTCGACAACCCAGTGAAAACGGCCATAGTGGTTGTCTCCCCCTTTCCCTTGTACTTTTATAACCACTTCCCCAAATATACGTCTAAGCCCTATAATGTCTAAGCTCTAGGTACCTACATTTGCTGAAAAGTCAGAGGAACATTTTATTACAGAGAAATTATTTGATAGACTCAATATTTCTAATGTAAAGCCTGGAAACGTAAAAATAATTTAACTTATTAGCTTCTAATCATTTCGTGGCTTGTCCAAAAGTGAGAGTTTATATTTAATTTCTTCAAAACAACGTTTAAAGCACTATTCCATTGAAAATTTGAGCCCTTGCAACAGTGTCTATGACCAACGACTTGGAATTCACATAAAAACTAGAATTCTTGTACGAATCATTCTTAGTATGGTTCCCAAAAATACCTCCATTCAATGCACAAATTACATCTCGATAATATCTAGATTCAAACTAGATTAAATGTGAAATGTCGTGATGTGTGTTGCATGTGACTGATGTTTTTCTCATATAAGTCGACAGTTTAGCAGAATCAGCCTACATTGAATCGACTAACAAATTCACTCCAAGAGTAATTTTTCAGTATGTCTTCAACTTTGACTAGATCCAATCCACGATCCTTTAGCACTGTCTGTCTTTATGAAAATATTTCCAAAGGTACCCGCCTGAAGTGCATTCATGTGAATCATCAGACGACGTGGGAACTGTTGCAGTGGCAACAGAAAATGTCGTGGACATGCAAAGTATTCCACCCATAATCCGAAAACGACTACAACTACTTTATTAAAAAAAACTGACTAATATTGTCAGCAGTAACTTCTGGCATGTGAACATTCAATACACTGTTCTCATCGTGTAGAAATTCATCGTAAGAACAGTAAGGTAAACGTGCGACAAAATGTGAACGATGTAAAACGCAGTATTTACGTAAATAGATAGGTATAGCTGATTGAACATGTGTTCAAAACTATCTGCATATAAAAACCTATACGCTGCCATCAGTGCATATATTAATTCATTTTTCTCGGCTTTCAGTGAAGTGTTTGTCACTGTGAGTTTCTGACTTCTGCGGTGAGGCATTAGAAAGAGTTAGTCATCAATTTCGTATTACCAGTTCGAATTTCACAGTATGTTGGGTAGATGGTACAATCATGATTCAGGAATCAATATCATGTTTTATTGTTGCACTGCTACACTCGTGATTCCTTCTAATTCGTTTTTCAAACATGTTTTTGTTTTACCATTTCATGTGTAAACTCTTTTAGGAATTCCAGGAACGCTGCTAACAACTACATCCTTTACCCATAATTTCGAAGAATTAATTTTAACAGTTGCTTGCCTAAGGTTTTTTTTAGAAGTGTACTGCAGTAGTGTTTCTCGTTTTAACATTTGTTTCTAATTTACTATAATGAAAACTAAAATCCTAATATTTCTCTAATAATGGCTCAGTTACTGAACAATGCTTTGTTTTGTATGGTCGATTGGTCAGCCTGCGTGGATACTAAAATTTGTAGGAAGAATTTTTGTGTAACTTCAATTTGTTACCATGCATCATTGTGGTATATCTGCTGTAATATTCAATGTGTTTCTCACCTGCAAAGTATTTATTTTAAGCGCTGTGTTTTCGTCATACTGGGCTTTTTTTCGTGTTTCTTAATAGGAGCATCTCACCGCATAATATTCACTACGAAGGGGGTTAGTTTATTCGAAATATTAACTTTTGATGCGGCCTGAGAATTTCTGTTCAAATATATTCCCAATGAAATTCATTATGCTGTTTAATACTAGTGTCCGATTGACAGTGTTAAGCAAGGCCACCACACCTAAACTAACTTGTATTAATTAATGTGTTGTGGATTTTCTGTATTATTACACATTCGCTCACTTCAAGAATGACACTGCTCAACAAACATTTGACTTCTATTACTAAAATTTAATTATCAGGTCAATCCAAGGAATTTTTATGCTTAATGTTTGCTTTCAAATATTTGTACTAAACCTAGTGACATGAATCTTGGTAAATATTTAAGTTTTCCTCTCTGCAGCTTGAGAGCAACACAATTTGCTATTCTGCAAGTAAGTTCTGAGGTGACTAACAAATAGTTCCATTAAGCAAGTCATGGAACTAAAATTACTCCAAAGCTGTATGCCAAGTATTTCAAAGGGTGTATTTGGCAATTGCTACAGTTCTTGGAATTAATTTAAAAGTCATGCAGCAAACAATTATTAAAAAGTGAAATTGCTTATTATGATCACTTATCCACGAGACTGTCCATAGAGCTCACGTTTCATTAACTGTTACATAAGCATACATTTTTACTGCACAGATTTGTCAACCCAACTATAGCCCCTGATGAGCTTTACAAAACGTTTAATTCTGTTCATTTTATTTAGTCATCAACTGTTGATATTCCAGATGAAAATTACAAATCACTTGCTTATAAATCATATGATAACGCCTGTTTTGCCCTAACGATTACCACATATAAGATTCACACAAAAATTAGTTGCATTCACTTTATTTATGCTGCCGCTCAAAAACTGTTGACATTCCAGACAAAAAAACCACGTGATAATGCTTGTGCCCTAAGAGCTCACGTGGCAGTAACTGTTAGTTATGTGTAAAAGTAACCTGAGTATTTTTGTCCCCGAAACTACAACCCTGGATAAGAAACACAAAAAGTTTAATTTCGTTCACTTTATTTATGTTGCTGCTCACCAAATGTTGACATTCCGAACACAGTACACTCAAGCACAAACTTGAGCCAATCACAAGCACAGGGTTTAAGTATTAAAAACATAGTCCAAACGATGTGCAAGATGGGCAACAATGGAGAAAGGACAACAACACTAGATTCCCTTAACAAGCCCACTCTAGAGACGGCCATGGCCGAGTTGCTAGAGACGTGTGCCTCACCTTAAAAAGCTCCTACAAGTTGCAAGTTCGAGTCCTCTCCGGGTTACCCCTACTTTTGTTGAGATTAAAGTTAACGTTGTAGTTAAAAGGTTAAAATAAATAATGCCAAAAAAAGGTTAGGAAAAATAGTCCTAGGTGTTTATCGAGATAAAAACTGACATTTCATCATGAACCTGTCGACGAGACAAAAAATAAATGTACTTAATCTTTATTAACAAAACGTAAGTGTGGAGCTACATTGACTTGCATGCATGAGCAACAAGTAATTGTTAAAAGCTACGCAGGGAAAAGTGAATGTTAATCTTTGTGATTTACATTTAGGGTGAGATAACTTGAATGTAATGGAATGCAACAATGGCTCCACCACAATTAATTGACTGAATGGAAGCATTCTTAGAAGTAGTAATAAGGATGCTTTATGGAACTATTTTAATTTTTGTGTATGTTACAAGCATAAGTTACAATTTGAACAAGTTATTACAAATGCTCAAATTTTCAGTAAAATTGTTCTCTAAGAGATTTGGAAGTAGGTTATATGCAAAATCTCGTTTTCACGTTTATGCTGGTAGTATTAATTTTGACAAATTATTTCAGCAGGATTAAAATGTTCCTCCATATAAAAAAAACTTAGAATACGATACTTTAAGTGAGGCGCACGCCGCATAGGTAGCAAAAACACAAGTTGAGACAAGAATGATGGTATTTTTTTAATGGAAGTCAATATGTTGGATTTCCCGGAGTAGTAAAAGGTTGAAGCCAACCTTCCTTGGAGAGAGGGGAAGTTTTGTGACACATTTGAAATTCATGTCACGTAATTTGTTGAATGTTTGGCCTATTTTAGGAAAGAGTGCTCGAACTATAAATCTGATTAGTGTTTTTATAGATATTTTATGTTTTTGTTTCTTTTCTTTTTTCTTTACTTTATATCGATAAATATTGTCTGAAGGGTCATCCTTGCAAATTCAGACTGAGACATTAATTAGGTTAGGAGAAACATTCATATAAAAACCTGTCATCGGGATTTGTAATTTTCAAAAAAGTATTACATTCCTCAGTGGTATGATAATGGTATGAAACTTATTACAGGTACAGTATTGGACAATGAAATTTAGACAGTTTGGAAGGGGCAACTACAAGTCTACATCTATTAATCATGCCTGGTAATGGGAAATCCTTGAATATTACGAAGGTGTTAAATTCAATAAACGAATAATAATAACCGTAAGATAAATACAATACTGTGTCTGCTATTGCAACTGAAAAAATAAAATTTGTTGACCACAGAATGAAGTCAGTCAATCACATAATACTGCAAATATCTTTTTATGGAATCTGGATAGGCCAAGAAAATGTGGTGGCTTCTTCAGTCTCAGCACAGGACAGGATAAAGTATCATTATGTGTGACAAAACCAATCAACTGACTATAAAAGTATTACTCCATTTAGTTTTAAATGTAAATAGAACAACATTTTTAAAACTGATTTTGTTTTACAGTCGATTTGAAAGTCAGTTTTGCGGTTTTGTTTTACAGAAATGCATTCAGAAAATTTGAATTCAGGAATAAAAAAGCCGTGAAAAGACAATCCCAGGGAAAAAAAACTGGAAAAAACAGCCAACAGAAAAAAAAATTATAAAGAGAAAGATTTTCGCAGAACGAAAGCCCAGGGATAAACGAATGGACAGTAAATAGTCAATGAAAAAAAATATGCAATGAAAATTAAAAAAAAAGCGTCAAGATCACCGTAGGAAAATAGCAGAACAAAAACAATCCGAGGAAAAAAAAACTGAGGAAACAAAAATCAGATGGAAAAACCGTTTCCTAGTGAAATTTCTTACCTAACCTAGCTTGTTTAATATTTCTAATGCATGGTCCAGTGACAACCCGAACCACTGCACTGTGACAGAGGTTGGCACCAATGACCTAGTTGTCGATGCACCTTAAGCCTCAACCTCCCCCCCAACCCAACCTATAAAACGAAACAAAAAAACACTAAAGAAAAAGTTAACAGTTTCCTTTGGTTATTTCCGTAGCTTTTTTTTCACGCCTTTTTTTCCTTTGATTTTTTTCAGTCTTTACTTTAATCTTAATCCACATTTGGAGTTTTATTTTCTGGCAGTGTGTTGCCAGCACTTGTGATTAGAAGAGGTTTTACAATGTTTTCTCTTCCTACGAAAAACCCCCCTCCTCCTCCTCCTCAACGCGAAGCACGGTCTGACTGAGTATTGTCTGAGGGACCATGCCGAGAAAAGAAGCTCCTGAGTTGAATACTTTCATCAATCAAAAAAGAAGGAGGTTCGAAGTGATCAGATACCGCGCTAGTTGTAACTATAAGTTGAATGAAGTTGAATTGAAGATTTTATATTATTATGAAACCGTAAGCTGATCTGGTCGAACGAATATCGACCATGTTGATGTTCTTGTGACCTTGTATTCCGTGCCCCCTCTCCATTAAGGGGTTGCCTCAGTCGTCGACTTAGGAATTAAAGTTAAAGCTTGGAACTGAACGTTTCACACAATCAGGTCACAAAACATGGGGCAATTTCGCAGAAAAAGTTTCCAATATCAACTTACGTGTGGCGAATTTGACTTCAACGAATGCAAGCCCCAACCCCCTATTTTTTTGGCTGGTTTGGGGCGGGGAATACCCACAGCCTCCTCCCCCTTCCCCTAGTGATTCCGCTGCTGGTTCAGCCAATACTTAAAGGATAAAGGAAAACTAAGCCCTATGTTTCCGGAATTTTCATTTGCAGCTTGCTTTTTGTCGTCGGTGAATATTCGTCCCCAAACTATAGTCATTAACACTATTTTCTTACACCAGGTTAAAAGTTCAATACACCAATGTTTAAATCACCACAAGCCTTGTTCTATCCAGACTAAATTACTAAAGTTCAGTGTGCAAGTCTTTGGGTACTTCCATCGTCTCTACCCGCACGTGAAAAGTGGACTCGTCATCCAATAGTGTCAAACAGCTAAAACGGACTTAATGTCGTAATTATTCGTCGTAACAGTTTATGCATATTGATCATTTCTGAAACCAATAATTTAAAACAATCGCACTTCCGTAGCCATTCATGCCCTGGAGGAAGTAATCCATAAAGGAGAGTTGCAGAGAAGCCAACATTTTTCTGTCTAAATTTCATTGTCCAATACAGTAAATAATTAAATTACATTTTCTAAATTTAAACTATTGTGGTGTTTATCTCAAAATTACACTATTAGCACAAATTCTGTAAACATGTGATTTTTGTCCTTGAATTCACAGTAGGAAATAAAATTTGCCACAAAATACCAAATACCAAATATACCAAAATACAATATACCCACCTTTACAAGTACACGTTCCAGATGCACACATGCGAATTTTATCAAATGGTGCACACAAATCTTTAGCACAGTCATAGTCTCTGTTACAGTTACTTGCATATTCCAGTTCTGCTTCAAAGTAAAACATAGTGGTTGAGTTATTAAATGAGTAGGTTTACTAAAAGAGAGGCATGTCTTTACATTTTGCAAATCATTTGTTGTAAGATTTGGCATTGGGATCATAGACTATGGGAAGAAGTCAAAATGTGCATACATTGTTATATCAATTTTATTTCGTAGTAATTCCTAATTTCCGTATAATATTTTGTAGGAGATCACAAAAAAGTTCTAAAAAATATTTGTAGAATGTGGAACCTTTTTCGTCATAATAATAATTGGTTTGTCGATGACATAACAATGCACAAACTTTTTTGCTACTGTCTGTTGGTTTAAGCATAGCATATAATAATTGCAATTTACATTATCTTTCATTCTCCAACGTAGTGAGGCACCTACAAAAATACAAATCAGTGTTATTAAAATTGTTCGATGCAGTTAAGCTTCACAACTTGGTCTCTAAAATACATAAAAGATAATCCACAAGGAAAAACTTTGAAAAAATGTACGTCGAATCAGAGATCAGTTTTAAGACAGTGTCAAAAACTCTGATCAACATTATGCATAATCTTAACCACAGCAGAGCAGCCAATGACGTCAGCTGAAGACTGTCAACATTTGCATATTGTGGATATTCCACTCTAAGGGAAAGAGAGGTGAAAAAATTCTATTGTTTATTAAACGTGTATTTTTTGTGTCACATCATGTAGTTGAGCCAAGAAAACTGGAGACATTTATTATTGGATTATATATTTGGTAAAACAAACCTTAAATAAGCAAAAAGGCAGGCAATTTGTGTGTTTTGTTTTTGATCTATTTTAGTGACCAAGGTTTAAAGTTTAAACACATTGAAAACATTAAGAATGATAATTAAGAATGATCAGTTTTTTTAGTGCTTGACTGTTGACTGAGTTGCACAGTAAACCTTACCTAAGAATATTGTACATGCTGAAATTGGAGAAAATTCTTGGGTGTAGATCTACACTAAACCGATTGGTTGTATGTATGATGTATTCATGTACCAGTTACTTTATTATTTTACAAGGTATTGCAGCCTATTTTTTCTAGTCAAACACTTAATGCGAACAATTTAATTCACATGGTTTACATTGAGAGCTCATCTACCATGCGGTAAATCATATATATTCTGCTGGCTAATTCTGTTTAGGACCCTTCTTGATGCCAGTAAATTTAAGATCGACCTAATCCCACATAAATCAATTAAAACTTAACCAAACTTTCAATCCAAATAGTTAATTTTTAATAGGAAATGTATGCAGTAAATCTGACATTTCTCAATGTGATATTACCAATTCCGAGTTGAATATCTCTCGATTCTCATTATAAAAACCAGCAAAAACTAGACTTTTCTGATGTATTTCTTTCTAGTTAATACCATGCTTCTGAGAATACCAACGACAATAGTGAATTACGATCAACCTAATCAACATAAATCAGCTAAAATGTAGCCAAACTATCAGTCCAACTAATTACTCTTTAATGAGCCCTATATGAGATAAATTTAACATTTCTAAATACTTGTTACTGATCCGGGTTGCAAAAAAACATCTCACGATTTTCAGTTTAAAAACGATTTAAAACTAAACTATTCTGCTGCATCATTTGTAGTTAGAACTGTTCACCCGAATCTATCGCTTGGTAACAATAACTTACGGACCGACCGAATTCCACTTAAAGCATCTAAAACATACCCAAACATTAAATTCTACTGATTATTCGTTAACAGGATTTACGTGTGGTAAATTTGACATTTTTAAATTCTTGATACTGATTCTGAGTATGAAATTAAAGAGTGACTTATGATTCTCATTTAGCCGAGAGCACAAACAAGAATGGAAACTGCAGCCAATGAATGCATTAATGACATACAGAGTTAGTTTGGAAAATTTATTGCTTCTGAGTTAGAGTTACTAGCCAATCATACAATACAATTTTAATTTCACGAACTCTACGGCCATGTTGTGTGTAAAGATGTTTGTGATCTTCAGAATCGTTATCAAAATATGGGCTCTATCCATTATTTGAACCTAATAGCTTCCTAGTAAAAACAGCAAATGTGCAACCCTTATTTCAGTTGCAGTCATAAAGTATAATTCAAGGGACTCTTAAAAAGATCCAGTGGTTAAAATAGTGAAACTTACACCATGCACTTTTGTTTTATCCATATTAAAAAAAGCATTTCTCGATTCCATTAGCAATTCCTTTGTATGATACGATACAGCTCTTCCACTGTTGCAGCTGCACATAAAGTTTCAAAAGATGCCTGCTGCAAAAATGAAATGTTGCCTTACCATTGTACCGTGAAATCTTAATACCACGAAGAAGGAATTAAGACGTGCACACTGTGCCACTGTTATCACCATGAAAACTGCATGCCACGGAACGTAAAAAACGTAGGATGTCAGGACACATTTTTGCCTTTTTTTACTTCCGATTTGTAACGATAATTCGTTAAAGTCTTTAAACCATGTACGACTGGCACGGAGCGCGGGAACTTGGTACACTTAATCAAAAAAAAAGTCGATTGGTGGTAAATGAAATTTAAAATGGAGTGAAATACTGAATTCAAAATAGAGGCGTTTACATTTCTTAACAACTTGTGTGATGTTGTTAGCATTATTTCAGGTTAGGTTATGCAACTTGATTTTGAATTAATAATAAAATACAATTATTTGAAAATTATTTCACACAGCAAATAATTTTTTTTCGTTTTCCATTCTATAGTATGTAACAGTACACTGCAATTCAGATTCAATAGCTTCCATCATTTAGTGAGTTCAACACACAGCAGCAGAAGTTGCCAAAGTATTTGAGCCGTAATTAGACTGGAAGAAAACACCCAAAAAATAACTTTCAACGGCAAATGTTGAGACATTTGGGCACCAGGCGGTTTTACCTTAAGTTTGGCATGCTGCTCGGTGCCAAGTCGAATTTCTCCTCCCAAGCCCGGAATTCAAGATGACGTCCAAAAATGGCAACAAAAAACGGATTTGTTCTTCTAGCGCCTAAACCATTTATCCGATCGAAAACAAACTGGTTACCAACAATGTTTAGAATAATATTTTCTTCAGAAAAAATTCTATTCTTATTTTTCGTAAAATTAACCCTTTTGGCCGAAATTCGTTAATTAAGTTCTATTAGGCCACTTATGTATGCTATAGATACAACAGTGCACATGTGTATTACAATTCCTGACTTTAAATAGCTGAGTTGTTAGTTCTAATTAGGATTCACTAACATAATTAGGCTTAAATGAAAGGTGAAGGTGTATATTTTCCAGCAAGGGTAATTAAAAAGATTTATTTTAATTAGAATCTAAACCGTGATAGTTTATCTACATTGTAGTGCTTTGATTTTTGAATATTCTAACGATAAGTTTTATCTTTAAACTGGTGCAGTAGTCGTTCTAAATTAGGTAAACAGATGTTATTAGTCTTAAATGAAATATGAAGATGTGTATTTCCCAACAAGAGTAATTAAAAAGATTTATTGTAATTAGGAGCTAAGCTACGACAATTTTGCTACATTATAGAGATTAGCTTTTTGCATCAGTTCATCACAAGTTGTCGACGCGCCATTAAGCCTCAATCCCCCCCCCCCATCACAAGTTCCATCTTCAAACTGTTACAGGAGCCGTTCTAATAGTTTTAATTACCCTTGTTGGAAATATATATCTTATTATTTCATCTAAGCCTAATCATATCCGTTTACCTGAATTAGAAGAGCTACTACAGCAGTTTAAAGATAGCACTTGCCGTAAAATGAACACCAAAATCCAGGCGCTACAACATAGAAAAACTGCCATAACTCAGCTCCTAATTAAAATAAATCGTTTTAATTACCTTTGTTCGAAAATATATATTTTCATCTTTCATCTAAATCTAATCACTTCCATTTATATGAATTAGAATGGCTACTGTAACAGTTTAAAGGTGTAACTTGCTGTAAAATGACCTAAAAATCAAAGCGCTACAATGTATATAAACTATCGTAGCTTAGCTCCTAATTAAAATAAATCGTTTTAATTGCCCTTGTAGCAAAATAAACATCTTAATCTTTCCTTTCAGCCTATTTACATCCATTTACCTATTTTAGAATGATTACTGCACCAGTTTAAAGATGGAACTTATCATAAAACGACACAGAAATAAAAAAGCTACAACGCAGATAAACTGCTGTAGCTTGGCTCCTAATTAAAATAAATCATTTTAATTACCCTTGTTGAAAAATATATACCTTCATCTTTCATCTAAGTCTAATCACATCTATTTATCTGAATTAAAACCGCTACTGCTGTAGTTTGTAGATAGAACTTGCCGTAAAATGACTCAAAATTCAAAGCGCCACAACGTACATAAACTGCCATAGCTCAGCTCGTAATTAAAATAAATCGTTTTAAGTACCCCTGTTCGTAAATACATAACCTAATCTTTCATCTAAGCCCAATCATATTCATTATATAAATTATAATCACTACAGCAGCAGTTTAAAGAAAAAACTTGCCGTAAAATGACGCAACAGTCAAAGGTCTACAACGTAGATAAACTGCCATAGATCAGCTTATAATTAAAATAAATAGTTTTAATTACCATTGTTTGAATATGTATTTATTCATCGTTCATATAAGCCTAATCACATCCATTTACCTGAATTAGAACCACTACTACAGCAGTTTAAAGATAGTACTTGCCGTAAAATGACGCAAAAATCAAAGTGCTACAGTGTAGATACACTGCCATAGCTAATCTAGTAATTAAAATAAATCGTTTTTATTACCCTTTTTTGAAAATACATGTCTTCATCTTTTATCTAAGCCTAATCACATTTATTTATCTGAATTAGAACCGCTACTGCAGCAGTTTATAGAAAGATATTGCCGTAAAATGACGCAAAATTCAAAGCGCTACAACGTAGATAAGCTAACATAACTCAGCTTCCAATTAAAATAAATCGTTTTAATTACCCTTGTTCGAAAATATATTTATTCATCTTTTATCTGAGCCTAATCACATCTATTTATCTGAAATAGTACCGCTACTGCAGCAGTTTGAAGATAGAACTTGCCGTAAATGATGCACAATTTATAGTGCTACAACATAGATAAACTGCCATAGATCAGGTTCTAATTAAAATAAATCGATTTAATTATCCTTATTGGAAAATATACAGGGTGGTCACAAATGATTGACCTCATTTTGAACATTTATTACTTAAAATATAAAAAAGCTACATGAATGCGGTTTGCTTCTTTACAAGGAACAACTAAAAAAGTTTTATGACACATACAGTTTCGCATGTCAGTACACTTCTACATGGGCCCCTTGCGTAGCGCGCAAAATATCCAATTGGCCTGCCTGGAATTGTTTTTTAATATTCTTTCAGGGCATATGGGGCTTTGACACATGAAGAGAGATGAATGTAAATTTGGGACTATATCTGTCCCATACTCCTGCATCAAACTTCGTAATCGTAAACTTAAACTCTGGCGTCGGTACAAATCTAACCCCTTTAAGAACACTCGTTCCACTTATAACCACTCACGTAAAGTCTACTCTAAATCCATTGAAAAGTGGCACTGTAGGAGGGAAATGGCGGCTCTTCAATTGGGTAACTACCAGGCGCTTTTTAGGCTGTATAGCTCAAAGACGTCCACATCACGTACCCTTCCAACACCTAAAACTGGAAACAACTTCCACTCTGCGGATCTAGCTAAAGCCGAAATACTGAGCACTACCTTTGCTTCTAACACTGTTTTGGACAATGGTCTTTCTAACACAGTGTCTAGTGACCAAACAAGTGCTGAAATATTTGTCCGGACGTCTCGTTCACTCCTCTTTTGGCAAAACCTACAATTTCCAAACTTAAACCACGCAATTCGCGTTGACCGGATGGACTTTCTGCCTTTTTCTTCAGACAGCTTGCTGACGAGCTCTGCTACCCTATATCCATGCTCTTTTCACTCTCTTACAAGCAGGGATCTATCCATACCATCGGGAAATCCGCACACATGTACCGGTTTTTAGGAAAGGTTCTCCATCCAAACCCTACAAATTACCGTCCTATTGCTCTCACTTGCGTTGTATGTAAAATTATGGAATCCATCATTAGGGATGTTATGCTGTGCTTTTTTCAGAAACATTCTATCATAAACCACGATCAGTTTGGTTTCCTCCCCAGTAGTTCGGCTACTCTTCAACTTTTGATCGTCTCGGATCGACTGACGAGTCCCCTTGATATCCGTATTCCCTCAGATATGGTTTATTTTGACTTCAAGAAGGCTTTCGATCCGTTGTCAATCGAAAACTTCTGGTCAAGATCGCGACTTATGGCATTGTGGGAATTTGGCTCACTGGATTTCCGCATCTTTAGACAATCGGATTCAAACGGTAGTTG
This sequence comes from Lithobius niger, assembly GCA_023313725.1. Lineage (NCBI taxonomy): Eukaryota > Metazoa > Arthropoda > Chilopoda > Lithobiomorpha > Lithobiidae > Lithobius > Lithobius niger. The sequence continues at coordinate 23,882 of JAHWFP010089495.1, forward strand.
TTGCCAATACGCTTTCTTCCAGTGTTACTGTGCCTTGTGGCGTCCCTCATGGCTTCGTTTTGGGCCCTCTACTTTTCGTAGTTAATTTATTGATTTGAAACTGAATACTGATAATATCTTTGGTTTTAAATTTGCTGATGACTTACAGATAGGCACTGAAATTCTTTCTACTTCGTGATCAGGTGACCTTGTACTTGAAATTGCTAATGTTGCTAGATGGTCTGAAACATGCTAGTTACCAGTCTCCGTTGGTAAATATTTTTCCTTTCATGTAGGCCCTCAAAATGGGACCTACAACTACGCTTAAAACCAAACCGCTCTCAACTGGGCTACTGGGGTTCGAGACTTAGGGATGTGGTTTTCACCTAACCTTAAACCAACACTTCACTGCCGAAAAATTTGCGCTCTGGCATTTCAACGTTTGGCTATTGCAAACAGATGTTTCACCTCGGGAAATGTTTATACAAAGGGTTAGGCCTTCAAAGTTTTCATCAGGCCACTTCTGGTGTATGCAACCTCAGTTTGGTTCCCTTATCAGTTTGGAGATATTATCCTGATTGAATCTGTTCATTGAATCGATTCACGAAGGGAATTCGAGGACTTAGAAAATTATCACACAAACAGCGCCTAGAGTGCACTGGTCTTGAATTACTCGAACTTCGAAGAATTAGATTCGACTTAATTCTTAGGTACAAGGGTCTTCATGGGCTCACAGTCGTCAATCCCCCTCGCTTTGATCTGGCTACAGGTAAACCACATACTAGAAGACATAATTGGGAGCTTGTCACTCAGGGGTCCCACCTGGATTGTCGTAAACATTTTTTCTTGGTCCGTGTGGTCCGTGTCTGGAATGCCCTTAGCCCACTTACCGTAAACGAGCCCACTGTGCAGGGATTTCGAAGAAAGTTGAGGGCTGAAAATCTTCTGCACTTTCTGAGGCACCCATTGACCTAATGACGTGTTTCTTTTTGTCTCTTTTAGGCTCGGTGTCCGTGGCCCACCACCCTTCCGAAGTCCTACAACTCACAGTGGTGAAAGCTTGGACGAATGATTGGGTTAGGGGACTACCCGCTGCCGCTTCGATGTAACCACAGATGTGAGCCTGAACCGTGACGGCGCGCATGGCCAATAAATGAACTATACAGACAAACAAGTCAGCGCATAGCTCAGCAGTATAGTGACTAACAAACACTGCGCACTCGGAAAAGTTAATAGATATTCCTACAAACCATATAACAAACGTGAGTTTCAACAGATTTCCTGACAAACTTTCCCATGAAATGCAAACGATGGGTTTTGCCGCAGGAAAAATTTTAACGTGTCAAACGTCACGAAGAAAGCTTACATCTTTTCTCCTCACTTCAAAGGGTAAAGCGGCCCAACTAAATTATATTTTGACCCCATTTCTGCTACCGCAAGCATTAATGAGGTGAGTTTGAGCTGGGTTCTTACTTCTTATGCATTTCATAATCTAAGGAACTTGAAATCAAAAGGAATACTTCATATAAAATCTGATAAATATGTCACAAATATATCCGAGCACAAACATACTTTGATTTTTTGTTTGTTTATAGTATTTTTATTAATCCGATAAATCTTCAGTTTAATACTACAGCATTAATATTATTTATGAGCAGAAATATATCATGCAGAAATAAAGTTATACCGTTACAACCTTTTCTGATTTTTTTTCATTTAATAATCTTCGAAAGTTGTGGTAATAAAAAATTTTTACTTTTAGAGTGCAGTGAAAAAAATGCGGTGTACTGTCGAAAAGTATGAGTGGTACCCATCCACCCTGATGGATATGAGATGCTTCTCCTCCCCCCTCCATCAACCCCTAACCACTTTTTTGAACTTCCTTTCCTCAGTTGTGTCTGATAAAGGGGAGAGAGGAAGTAAGAGTAAACATGAACAGTAAACAGTTACAGTAAACATGAACAAAAAAGTTGGGTGATAGAAAAGAGGTGTAAAGGGCAGTTGTTCCGTCCACACCCACCATGACACTCTTCCTTCACGTCTCGCGGCTGATTGGTCGCGAGCTTCGGAGGCGGAGTTTAATGTGCACCCGACGTTAAACTTTTCCCGTCGAAACAACAAACTTATTTTTTGTGTGTGTTTGGTTTATATGTTAAGTTTTTTGCCTTTTTCCATGGACTTGTCATCGCATCCCAGTCAGTAACCCCACACCTTCCCCAAGCATTCTTCCCTTCCCCCTTCCCAACTGTGGTATAGTGGGAATGGTCCAGGCCCGGAATGGCAGCCCTGAGGCCCAAGTGCCATGACGTTGTAAAGAGGCCCCAAAACACAATCCTGGCCGGGGGATATTAAATTATGCGAACTTATAAAGGACAGATCGTTGTTTATTACCAGAGTGGGGGGAATGAAAATATTACTACCAAATTTTCTTTGACCCATCTCCCTTCAAAACCGTGAAAAAAACTTGTCCTCCCCACTCAAGGTCCAAGAATAATGTGGCCTCCTCCAAAAAGAAATGCCCTTTCTTTATGCCTATTGTGCAGTGACGGCGTCAGGAGTGAATTTTTTTGGGGGGGCGAGGGGGGGGAGACAAAGGGCACACCTGGAAACTGAGTAGGCCAAGGATTTTTTTTCAAGACAACAACATTGGTACTTTTATTCCGTTTAATTCAACCAGAACATAACGTAAGCTTCAATGCAGTACAACGTTTTGTAAAATACGCCCCATAAACACACAAGATAAATTAGGCTATACACATATTGCAAAATTGATAAAAAAAAATGAAAGTATATTAAATTAACTTTAATTTAAAAAATAAAAGCTCTGTTTGTTCATTTGATTTCAGGTTTAGCTTCTAAGTTTTTATTATTATTTTATTTTCTGGTGGTGACTTGAGTGTTGGGTTTTTTTGGGGGAGGAGGCGTGAAATATTTGAGAGGGGGGTCATGGCCCACCCCTGACGCCGTTACTGCTATTGAGACTGCGTGAAGATGATTTCTTGTAGCTAAATTAAGTAATTAGCACTCCACACCGACAAGTTACCACTGGTTGTAAGGAGAACGTGCCTCGTTTTTAACGAAGGGCAACGTTGAGTTAAAAATATTCTATGAAATACCGATGTTCCTTCCACCCATCTTGGTCGAGCTTCATACAATAAGTATGGCTTTGCTAGAAAGTATATTGAAAAATGTACAGTATTTAGTAGTGATACAGAGAGCTTCAAAACTGGGTAAACATTCACATAAGAAGAAGCTGAGGCGTTTTCAGATATTTTGACTGCTGAAAGTGTCATTTTGAGGTAATCGAAAAATGACTTTTCGTCCCCCTCCCCATGGCGGTCCTAAGTATAGTCTAGTATAATTAAAGACAATATATTACAATTCAAGTATCATGACCGGTAGCTAAGTATAGAACTGGCAATTAACGACAGCTATGAAATGATCAGGGAAGGGACAATATTTTATGACCAACCAGAAATTACAACGAAAAAAAATTCATCAATAACATACAATTTCACTTGAAGCACAAATTACACAAATCTAAAAGGCCCCCTTACGAATCTACGGAAGGGCCCATGTGCCATTGATACTCTGGCACGAATCTAGGAGAAAAAAAAGCCTCGGGAAAAAAAAGCCCCGGAAAAAAGCCTGGACAAAAAGCCGACAGAAAAAAAGTCTATGAAAAAAAGTCGCGAATTAAAAATCCAATAGTGAAAAAACGCGAAAGAAATTGGTGGAAATTTTACAAAAATTCTACCTTTAGGTATGTGTGTGAGTAATATTGGACAGCAGGCTTTGCTGGAAATACTATCAGCACGTCTGGCATGTTAATAAGCAAGACTAACCGCAGTACTTCTGACCAAGACCAGGAATTGCATAACGGCAAGTTTCGCTTATTACGTACGATCTATTCGCAATGCAAGTTTCGCTTATTACGTACGATCTATTCGCTCTTGCCAGAAATTATTTCCTCGTTTTTTAGGCAACTTCTGTATTTTTTTGGTGGTATGGGAGGGGTGGGGTGGAATGGGGGAGGGGGAACAACAAATTCCGAAAAAAAGTACCAAAGTTTACTCAGGGAAATACCAAATAACTCAAAAAAATTTGAGCCTGCTTGTTTGTCAGAATGGTTCATATGATCGCCGCGTGCGGCCCTGCTGTTATGCGTCACATGTGAGGTTACCACGGCAGCATGACGACACGTGCAAGCAGGATGTCCCCTAACCCAATCATTCGTCCAAGGTGAAAGTATACATTATTATAGAAGCAAAAAACCGTTTTTTGGTTGCCATTTTTGGATGCTATCTTGAATTCCGGGCTTAGGAGGAGAAATTCGACTTGGCACCGGGCAGATTTGGATTCAGTATGCTCAAATTATGTTAAAATCGCCGGTGCCAAAATGTCTCAAAATTTGCCGTTGAACTCATTTTAGAGCTCTTTTCTGGGAAAAGTCGTCCTCTCTAAATCGCTTGTGTCGTTCCTCCTGGCAAGCAATGTTATCATTGTTAGGCGAAGGAGCAATTTCTTTATTCCCTTGTGTGCTGAATGAGTAGTTTGGAACTGAGCAACAACGACGTGTCAGTTTATAAATTATCAGAAATAATATAAGTTAAAGCAACGGACTAGTTGTGAAATGTGTTAGACAACATTACTTAACACAATGCTGTAAGAAACCTCTATTGAAACCTCTATAAGAAACCTCTGTTTAAACCTCTGTAAGAAACCTTCACCAATCGATTTCCTTTTGCTTTTTTATCATATTGTTTCTAAAAGCGATTGTCCAACTGATACATGTAATTTTTATGTGATAAAGCAACAGGTCAATCTAAGCGAGATCACAATAGTTGAGGACCACCATTTCACTACGTGACCTTATTTTATCGTATTTTATTTGGAAATTTAACTAGAAATAAAGATGATAATATAAAATACCTGGTTCAGCTTCAGCATAATGATGTGGATTCCAGTTCCGCCTGTTCTCTAGTTCAATTTTTCCATTTTCTGAAATAACGATAAAATAATTGTTATAAAAACTTTAAAAAAAATCTTCAGTACAACTGAATAAAGCACTGTGTATAGACAACCACTTTTGGGTAAAACAGAAGTCAGTGAAATATTATTACAGAAGTTTAAAAATTAGATATAACGTAATATAGTATGTTAATGTTTTTCAGTTGAGAGATGGGCTTTTTTTAATACAGGTATAAGAATGCTATTGGTCTTATAACAGGGTTTTATGCGTTGGTGGCAGAGTGTTATGAGTTAAGCGAGTGAAGTGTAGCCTATACCGGACACCAAACTGCAAACTGTTCGTTAGTTGATTGCACTTTGCGGTTTTGGCAGAGCCAAAATTATAAGTTGGATCAGCATGAAGTTTGATACATCTCTTGCATTCCCCAAAATATTGCTGAGCTAGAATTTTTCGTAAACTTATAACCTAATTTATTTCGAACACTCACCATTGTAGATTTGGAATCCTGAATACTTAATCTTAGAGCTGTTAAGCAACAAAATCATGCACATCATGCAAAAAACATGAAATTTGGTAGATAGTCAGTCTTAGCAGTAGAAATCGAACTAGCCAAGGAACACTCCTGTAATCCTCCAGGGGGCCCCCATCACCTACCCATGCCACCTCTCTGAGAAATGAACAACTAATTCTTGCAAATCGTGCTAAAGTCGTGAAATTTGGAGCACAATTCATTCTTAGCAACACAAATTAAATCAGCCGTGGAACCCCCATGAAACACCCCAAGGTCCCCAGCACCCTCCAGTACCTCATCCCTGAGGCTTGACCCACAAATTTCTCCACATCAAGGAAAAACCATAAACTTTGGCACAAAAGTCATTCTAAGCAGAATGGATCGAACCAGTCATGGAACCCCTATGAAATACCCCAAAGAGCCCTCAGCCCCTCACCGTTACCCCTCCCTGAGGCTTTACCAGCAAATTCTTGGCAGATCGTGCTAAAAGCATTACACTTTTGTACACAAGTGACTGTTAGCATGAAATATTCCCAAGGGTCCAAGCACCCCCTGTACTCTTCTCTGAGGCTTGATTAACAAATTCTTGCAAATCGAGCAAATGCATG